>JAEIGQ010000290.1:0-288252 GCA_018904275.1 Lordiphosa clarofinis | reverse complement strand
TTTTTTTGGAACTGTAAGCAAAAATTATTTTTCTGGATAGGTTGCATCAAATGAATTAAATATTATATTTGCGTTTCAAAAATTGTTTGCAAAACCAACCGATTGTTGACAATTTAACTTTCTACTCAACCTCAGCTGGCGCTCTTTACATATGATGGCGCCCTCTGTTTACCGACTAGCGTTAAGGGTTGCCAAGTTAAATTTTATGATTGACTTTAAACAAAAATGGCAAATAGTAATAATATAAAACGCCAGCTAAACTGGCCAAAATCAGTCAAGGTTGTTATCACACTTCCTTCCCTTTCAGATTCTTTTGATTTCGAAGCGATCAACTTTTTTGAGTTTAACCGATGTGTTCCAGAAATCTCTAGAGATTTAGGGGTCAGTTGTTTTTGAAAACAACCAATCCAAATGTCGGTGTTCCACAAATGTCGGAGATTTCATTTTTCGGAGTTAGCTTCGGAGTAGCTGACTGGAAGCAATTGCGTTGTTGCTGCCACGGCAGGGTTGTTGGCTTCAAAATAATTTCAATAATTGTTGGATACAAATTATTTTTGAAGTTTCTAAACCAAATGCTGAAAGCGTTTTTGGTATGCACTGAGTTCCAAACTAATAAATAATTTGGAAGCCATTAATACTCAATTTTATCGGGTTAAGAATTTAAATAAACTCTTGCCCGCCAAATAATTATTTTGTGTTGACAACCCTGTTGCTTACAAGTGAGTGGAGTGCACAAAAATAAATTCAAAAAGGCCCGCGTTTGCATTAATTGCTTTGTATATTGCTGGGGGAAGGTCAGTGACAAGGGAAACAAAACCTTTCCAAAAGTTTTAGAAATGCTGCAATCCTTTTTTGATTTTTGATAAAGCGTAAGCTTCTTTTCTGCCGAGATATGCAACTGCTATTCCATATGGCATTTCTGCCTCTTCCTCCGGAGTTAAATGTTGCCACCATAAAATCATCCTACTACTTTTAAAAATTAAAATAAATGTAAAAAGCGAAGTTAAAAGTCACACCCCTGACAAATTGTCTTTCATTTCGTGATTTCAAATTATCGCCGACATAATTTATCGATAGGTTTTTTTTCGATACTTCAGTAAATTATGCTATTAAATCATATTTTATTAAACTGCTCATTTATCCACATAATCTTGTTAAATTTATACTTCGTTTAAGAGTATAAACACTTAATTCTGAAATAAAAATTAAAACTCCGAAAATTTTATTGTCAAATTTGGAGAAGTTGGCAGGTTTGCTTGTTGTTGCTTTCTGCAGCTGTCAGACCATTGCATTGTTTTGGTGGACAATATTTTAAAATTCATTTTTATTACTTAAAACATATGAAATCTTTAATAATATTAATGCAATTCGATCAGTTAAGCATTCAAGTTGTGTTCCTCTTTATTTTATTTGACTCAAATTTCTTTATTAGCAAAACATAGGCCAAATGTCGCCAGAAAATGTGCAACATTTGAAAACAACCAAAAGAGGTTTCAGGAACACCGACAATTGCTTTTGGGTTGCTTTTGGGTTGTTAGAGGTTTGTAGTAAGACACACTGTCATGAGTCGCTTCCTCTTGTTTGAGATACCAAGCTCTTTACTTTTCGGCTCAGTTTTGCAGACCAAGATTAGTTTAATGTATGCCTTTTGCACATCATTTGTATATCCTGTTTTGTAATTTGTAAATAATGAAGGGTATAAATAATGTTGTTGGTGGAAACAGTAGCTTTTAATGGAAAGAACATGGCTATACTGACACCGCTGTGGATCGGAGATGCTGGCTTCTGTCTATAAATTCCAGCTGGTAGAATGGACATTTTGTTAGGTGTGCCTTCTTCAACATTTCACATTAGAACAGCGACACCGTTTGCTGTCTTCGAGCTTGTTTGCCCCCGTTTTACATATTCATGGCGTTGTACTTTGTGTGCTCCTTTCCTTTTTTTTTATTTTTTAGGCTACACTTTATTTTTCATTTCACTTTTGGCTCACAGAGCACTATTTGCTGCTGTCCCTGCCCCAGCCTGCATTTAATGTAATATAACCATCATCATCATCAGGGGCAGCAGCATCCCTAGCTAGGGATGATGCCTTAGGTGCCGGGGGCTGTCTTTAATGGCTTGGCGCCATAAGATATGCTACACTTTTGCGCCATCGTGACTTGCACCAAAATGAAATGATTTGTATTCGCGCGAAAATAAATTATGTGCAAGTATTTTAAATACGCGTAGCGAACTTTTTCCCCTCCATTTTCATTTCGCTCAAAATGAACGAGCAATTTTTCACAGGAACGCAAAAGAAGAAAGACGTCGACATAATGAAAATGTCGAAGTGAAAGTAGTAAAATTTACATAATCTATGCGCACGAAAATAAATGAGAAAAATCAGAAAAAGGGGGTGCAAAACCTGAAGTGGGTTGGGTGGAAAAAGATAAACATTTGATTAAGCGTATTAGTTGAAGAAGATGGAATGAGGCATATTGCACAGGTAACAACTTTTGTTGGCAAAAGCAGCAAACTTTATTATTGTGAAAGAGTGTGTGTGTGTGGGTTAGTGGGGTGGTCCCCATGGGGGAGGCAGCAAGAAAAGCAACTATGTAAATTGACAAGAATTGCTAGCAAGAAGTCAGCAGTCAAATGGTAAAGTTGTTGATGCTAAATTAAAATGCATTTTAAATGCAGCTACGACAATGCAAATGCTGACAAGAAGTGCAACAGAGAAAAGCTACATACAGAATAATGGAAAAATGTTTTGTTAAGGAAAAACTGTCAGCTAACTAATATTCAAGAACTTAAATGAAGAAGTTAGTTTACGAAACTTTTTAAAAAAGGCAGAGGACAAATACTTAAATTCAAAAGTGTTTTATGGTGATGAGTAGATTTGTGATTTCTAAAGAGAAATAGCAAAAGCAGTTAGTGATCAAGCGGGAAAGTCAAGCCAATTGAGTAGATGACAGCAATAAAGATTTGATGCATATTATTGTCAAATAATTTTATTTTGTAATGGAATCTGCTCTTAATAGATTGCCTCATATCGCACAATTTCCAAAATAAAGTTTTTGAAGTAAGAATTTATTCTGTGTTCTGGTTTCGATAGGTTTTTCAGCTGCCTGAAGAGTTTTAATACAAATAAAAAAAATCAGTTCGTTTTACGATTATCCCACAGCAATTATGAAATCCCTTTCGTATATATTCTAGGTTTATGGCAAGTCATTTCATTTCCAAAGCTCACATGTTCATTTCCACATTCGTGCTCGCCGTTTGGCCATTTTTTATGGCTTGCTGTCTAAGCAGGAAGCTCGTGTGTATTTGGATCGGTTTTGATAGCGCCACTTCATCCCCATCCTTACCTCTTTTATTTGTCTATTGTTCTTGCTCTCTCAATCTCCCTTTCGACGCTACGTTACGAGGTGCTAAATCAAGTTAACGTTTAAGTGGCCGTTTAGTGCCTGAGCCCCCCAGTCCGAGTCGAGGTCTGATTTCCCGAGCCTGCTGCATCTTCTTTCCCCTGCACTCTCTCTCTTGGGGGCCTGCTGCCCTTTATTATTATTTCGCCTTTTGTCATAAAGAGTTTTTCTTCTCGCCTTTGCCTTTTGGCGCTTTTTATTGACTGTAAACTTTATATTTTTAATAATTTCTTTATGTAAGCCAAGTTTTTTTTTTGTTGTTTTATTCTCTTTTTTTGATGCTTGTAATTGTTTTTTAAGCAAAGTTTATAACTTTTTGCTGCTCCGTCATGGTTGCTCTTGTAGTTGTTGCTACGTTTATTGTTGTTGTTGCGTGCATTTTAATTTGCCTGTCTGCCTTTTTAATGGCAGTTGTTATGCAATTTTTACCGGTGCAGTGGGTCGAATTCCCAAATAAGCAAAATCGAAAATTCATGGAAACAAAACTCATTTTAATAATACATAAAAAAAGTCTATACAAAGAACTAAACGAAGTAAACCTGATTTATCAAGCAGTGAGAGTCGGTGATGATTAAGAGGAGCGTGTAAAAACAAAATAGGATAAAGGAGGGTGGAATTAAAGGAAGCATCGATAAATTCAATAGGTTGCTTTAAATTGTGTTGTTTCGTGTGGTCTAAACAGAGAAAACTTAAGAAAAGTCAAGTCTTGTGGAGCATAATTGGTGTTTGTGTGTTTGTAATATATGTCAAAATAAAGTAGAAGTGTGTATAAGATTATAATTATTTCGGGCTTTCTGGCTTTCGGTGTTAAACTTGAAAAGAGCTTAAATCTCTCAACTCTACGTTGAGGCATCACCTTAAAACAGATATCCAACTAAAGGAAGAAGCTTAAATTGACTTAAATTACTGAAATTCATTTTTAATTTAAACTTAACATTTTATCAATTCTCAAAATTTTTCAGATAGTATCAGTGTCATATAAGAGCAGAAGAAAATCAAAACGACTTTATCAATTATTGGGATTCGCTTGACAAAGAAAATAACTAATTAAAAAACTGTTTTGCGTTGATGATGCTTCGCCTTTTATACCCTAGCCAAGGGTATATTAAAACTTATCTGTTGTTTGTAATTCATGGAGGGAAACGTTTCCATATCTGAGCTCGAAAATAAGCAAAATATATTAATTTATTTTATTCTTATAAAATATAATCGATATCTAGTATAAGATATTCAAATAATGATTTTTTTTAACTAAAATATCATTATTACTTTCGGTTTCTCTAGCCACAAAAGTTGATCGGATGAGAATTTCATGCACCTCGCATTTAAAGAATCGTCTTAACGACGAGGGTATACAATCTTCAACTTGAATATGTGAAAGGGTGAATACAAAAGGAAGAAAGCATTTATTTATGATGGTCGATTTCATTTTATATAACGGTCCGGACATTAAATTTAAAAATAACTTAGAAAAAATCTATATTATAAACAGGGCTGGAGTCAGAGACTATGTAATTTTTGGGACATCAAAACCGAACCTGAACCGGAGCAGAACAATTTGATGAAAAAAGTAGAAAAGTTAATAAAAATGGTCTATTTAATGTTTTCTAACTGCTATAAATGTCAAGTTTGCCATTTTTTAATATTTGTAAGCATTGGAATAAGAACAGAGCTGATAAAGAGCCTTTACAATAATAAATAAAATAATTAATGATTATTTACCCTGTTTATTATCTGATAAGGATGAAAAGTAATTTTCATTCTTTAAATTTTTGGAATAACTATCATTGAAAAGAACTTAACAATATCGCAATTGTTTTAAAGCTGTTCCTAGCACAAGTATTAGACTACGCGCTTTTTCTACACCAAGAAACTTTGTTCTATATTTGAAAAAAAAATCAGTCTAGGGTTAAAGGGGTAGGGTTAATTTTCGAAATTGTTTCAATATTTAGGACATTTTTTCAAAATTTTAGTAAAATTGCCCTAAAAAGAATATTTAAAAAAAAATGTGTCATGCATAGAAATTATTTCTTAATTTTAGGACAGTTTCAATCCTAGGCAAAATTTTTTTAAATTTAAAAAAAAAAAAAAAATTATCTGAGTGTTATCATATCAGTAATAATAAAAGATTGCTAGAAGACACACTAATGATTAACTTATGCCAAGTGTGTATACTGAGGGGATAGAATTTCCCCACTTTATGTTAAATGTTAAGTCTACTTTATTACTCTCATCGGATGTTGTCTTCGTAATTGTCAGCGATAAGTGATTCCAACTAATTAATAAATGAGGGCCGAAATGGGTGCACTCACATACGCAAAAGACTTCTGCCATTTTGGTGTTGTCTGTTGTTGTCAGTTTTTGCACTTGAGTTCCCAAACAATCATAGCAATGGCCTCTGCCGACAGTCAGAAGACTGGTAAAGCCTGCTAATGATATAACCGGGAGGTTCTTGAAACAGCTGTACAGTCAACCATCCACCTTATTGGTGTGTGAGTGTCTTGTTTAAAAAGTAATGAACTTACATAAATATATAGACTAATGGGTCAGCAGAATATGCCCGTCTCACTCTTATCACTGTGATTTCCTATACTAACAATAAGGACTCAATGCGGACTATCGCTTATCTCCTCGCAAAATACAGAGGCAGTGTACATTTTATCCCTAGTACTCCATGACTTATTGACCTTGGGCCAACTAATCTAAGCTCGAGTATGATATTATCAAGCCTCTAAACTTCTAAATATATACACAGAAAAAAAAAGATCCCCGTGGAATGGATATTCGAAATATCCACTTCCATTTTTAAGATCCATTCGTTTTTGCCGAGTTATACCCTTGCAAATGTTTTAATACCAGAGTTTACGAGTCACATTAAAACATACAATTTTTCAAAAAGCTCCTATGGCAGCTATAAGGTTTAGTCATCGTTTTGACAAAACTTCAAATCTGTAAAAGGTTAACTATGGAGGCGGAAGCGTTTAATTAAAAACAAAAAGTCAATATCAGCGTGACAGTGTGGTGGATAAGTCGTAGACAGAAGAGGAAGGGGGGGGAGGAAAAAAGCGGATATATTTAGGGGTCGGTAATTTGGTTGCCGGGGAATACCGGTAAAAAAGATCAATGAAATATTTTTTCTCTGATATATCCATTTTAAGCGAAAATAAATCGATTTCGAAAATATCCAATGGATCCCAAAAAAGGATAGTTAACTATCCAGTCCAAATGGATACCGAAAATATCCTGAGGATCATCAGAAACTATCCTTTTTTTTCTCTTTTCTTTTTTCTCTGTGTATGAATCAAATTTTTAAGGCCAGATTTCTCATCTTCTACATTGAGTAATATGTAACAAAAACATTTGAATCCGAATCTATCTAAACTAGCGAAAAACAAATTTATTACTGAACCCCGACTCGAACTTGAACCTAAGTTCAGCAACCTTCTACCGGCTCCGTGAACCTGAACCCAAAAAATTTCGCGGGTTCGGAACTCAGAGTGAATCCCTGCCGTTGTTAGGAGGTTTTGCCGCCCTGCTTCTAAATAGAATTATGCTGTATGTATCTTATTCAATCATGTTACATAGCGTGGTACTGACTGGTAGATAGCGAAAGTTAATCAAGAAGTCCCACTTTCCAGCAGTCCTGCGTTCAAAACATCTTTTCTCAGCGTATGGTCTTTCACGGGGGTGCCGAAGCCCATAGCGCACACCGCGCATTCCTTTTCGTTTTCCGCAATGGAAGTCTCGAGCGTATTGGTTTCACACTTATGTTTGGCTATATTATGCCTTATAGTTTTTTCGAGTGATGGGTTTTTGTTTGCTTCGAACGATTTTGTGTACATCAGACAGCCACGAGCTCAAAAAAGAAGAAGAAGAAGAAAGTCGGCCAAACCCAATTGAAGTACCTGCAGCAGCACATAAAAACGTTGCTGCTGCTGCTCTGAGTCAGCGAACATTCTTTTGGTCATAGCTTAAGTATTGTTCTTTCGAGCTTTATATTTTCTTCAGCAAACCGATAAATAATGTTGAATACTAACTATCTCTAGAAGGTACTAATCATATACTAAATTGCAAAATTTTAAAATATGCTTGATTTGCTTGAAAGTATAAGAAGTCAAACCATGTAGCATTTCAAACCTATATCTCTCTATACGGACAGACAGATGAACAGAGGGACATAGCTATATCGACTAGGCTCATAATGCTGATCAAGAATTCTCAATCGATGTATGTTTTGTTTGATTTGAATGTGATTGAATGTTGTTAGTTTTTTTCCACCGAAAACAAAATATTGTTAAAAATATACTTTATTTTCCAAAAAAATAATAAAAATGTTGTATGCCACTTATGAAGTCCCTGTATAGCGCAAAAAATCAATAATGCGCCCACAATTATGGGAAAAATAAGTTTGACGGCCCACAGTGGCCACAAGATCCATTTAAGATGACTAAACTTTCTCAACTGATGCTTGTTGTCCGGTTTAAGAACCGTTATCTTCTAGACAAAAATTTTTTGTTTTATTTTGGTCTTGTTTTCGTTACATTTGAAAATTTCTAAATTGACTTCTAAAAGCTCATTGATCTTAAAAATTGTTTTTTTTTCCAATTAAGTCCCCCTAGATTGGCAAAATCTTTCACTGTGCGTCTGTAGCTTTAATTCATCAAAAATATTAAAAGATTGTTGCAAATACTTTCCATAACTTCTTCAATTAGGAATGATCAGGGTCAGACGTTCGTTTTAAGCTAAGTTAAGAATACGCGGCCTTCCAAAGTTATTATTGTTGACTTAAGGTTTATCTGAGGAGCCCAATTTGTGTGCCAGTACTGTAATCTACTTCCCTGACTCTGCTGTTCAAAACTCAATACTGTTGCAGCTTGCATAATGACGAGCAGGCAATCGGTAGACAATTGCCCATGAAATGGCAGGCAATCTCACATAGTCAATTCGAGACTCATCAATTTCAGGCTGCAAGGCTTATGCTTTGACTTTGGAATATTAGTAGCTGCCTCTGAAGAAGCTATCTGGGAAAGTAACAGAAGATGCATTTTCATTCGTAAACTGAAGAATACCCAATAAATACAAAATATTTACAAATTTTAAACAAAAACTTACATTTTTTCTTAAGGAGAATAAAATTCAATTGCATTTATGTAATCAAGCAAACATGTTCACAGGTCAACACACATAAACACACACATATCAAGGAGAAATACATTATTGACGCTCTTGTTGCCGTTCTCGTAGTCATCGTCGTCAACTACGCTGTTGTTTTTTGAGTTGAATGAACATATTTTGCCTTGACATACATTGCATTGTTAGCAAACAAGAGTGTCAGGACCCAGTTACCACGCCCACCAATTCTTTACCCGACCACTTCAATGCGTAGCCACAGAAATTTCTAGTCCTGTGTGTGTGTGTGTGTGCGTGTGCATAGTTTTTGTGCAAATAACACGAAGTAGTTACAAGAAAACCAACAGCAGCAGCAGCAGCAGCGGCTACATCGGCACCAGCAACACCAACAACAACAACAATAATGACATTTTGACTGACAGCAACGCAGGCGGCTTGAAAGACAACTAGCGGTTGGTTGAGAGAGGAGGGGTGCTTAAGCACTTTGGTGAAAAACTTTATTTGTTAACAATAACAGCAACAACAACTACAAGTGGAACAAGACAAACGGAATGCTGCTGTTGTTGTTGTTGCAGTTTTCTCGACATTGAAGTCTAGTTAGCAAATACTTAACATTTAGCTACTTTTCCCCTCACTATTTACACTCGTACTCGTACTTGTTGCAAATTGTTTGTTGTTATTGCAATTAGGATTAAGGAACCAACAGCAGCTGCTGTGTGGCTAATAAACTCAGCAAACTAATATATATATACGTCTGAAATGGCTGCAAGCCATTTTATAGAGATATTTATAGAAATCTTGTGGATTGATAAAGAGTGGCAATCTAATTGCTGAGAAAATTTACTTTTAAGTGGCATAACTGGTAAGCACGGTTTAAGTTTCGACACGCTTAAGTTCAGAGAGACTGAACTGACTATGCGGGCCTTTGGATCAGGTTTAATTAATCGATCAAATAGTCTTAGTCCTTTTCTAAACTAGCTGAATGATTATGTTAAAATTTCTATTATTCCAAAGATCTTATTTTTAGCGGTAATAAAAATATCCCGAAGGGAAGATTTTTAAAATATCTAAGGGATCTAATCAATAAGAGGATGTGCCTCAGGCTGGAGTGAAAAACGGAATAGTAAAATCTCTTTGGCATTTGCTTGTTTCACATTGGGAGTCATCTTGCATAGCGCAGAAAAATCAATGACGGCAATATGGTGCGGAATATATCCTGTCTGAAAACTAAAACTTGCAATGAAATTATAGAAGTTCGTGCTCCATATTGAAATCTAAACGTCGTCTGCGAATGTGTTTTTACTTATAACTAAGAATTGATGTGTATGAACTTATATTAAAATTCTAAATGTGACGCCAGCTGCGGAGTTCGTTTCACATAAAAGCATTTTTCGAATTTTCGAACTAACTTTCGTTAACATTGAAAGTCTTTTAGTTTCAAGTTGACACTTTTGCGTAGCAAATTAATATTTTGAGCATTGAATTAATAACCAATTTAAGGCAACGCGTATAAAATTGATATTGGTACACATTTTTTGTGGTGTATTAACCTATGACTTCTAAACGGTGCAGATTGTTCTCCATACAATTTTTGTAGTTGTTGTCTTACATAAAATTTTTTTTGGTTAGTATTGCTTCCTCTGCTGCTGCTCTACCATATTAAAGTTTTGTATTTCTTCTATTTCTAGGTTTTTCCGCAACGACAAATTTAAAAGCATGACCATAAAATAAAGGTACGTTTAAACCCAAATAAGTTAAAACGCTTACTAAAAACATGTATCTGATATTTGGTAAACTAATTCGTAGATAAATACAACCTGAAGTGGGGATCAATAAAATATGCTCTATATCTTAGACTTGCCCTAAGGCTTTTGTCGCTTTGTTCTCAAAATTTCTTTTATGGCTTAATATCTTAAATATCTTATGCTAAAACACATAAATTCCCGTGCAATTTCCTTGAGATAACTTATAAATTGTAAGAAGCTAGAAAATCTAGCACAATATTCTCTGGCAAGTGCACATTTGATCCAGGCAAGGACTAATTTGCAGCCTCAACAAAAATCTCAAAAATTAAATGCAATATTTCTTATGTTTATATATTTATTTACTAAAAAGTTACGGCCAATTACCAAAAACCCATAAGCCTTAAATGCTTTTAGGCTTACGTATTGCACAAGTTTATGGCCGACTGGAGTTGAGAGTAAACATCGAAAGAGAAAATTTAACCCGGACCAACTGGACTGACAGCTGCACTCATTGAGGCAATTTGCTTAAGTTACAAATTGAAATATTTGCATTTTATCTAAGAAATGCAAAAGTATCTTAAGGGAGGGTCGGCGGGGGTTTGGCCAAACAATGCCAAACAAATTGGCTATTCAAATCCGCAGACACCGCCTGAAGTCTCCACACGAGCTGTGGCTGGAGGCTGTCCTCCTGCGCTGTCTAAGACGGAGGGAGAACAATTTATGCGTTGAATGCATTTTGCAATTTTCATGGGCTTTGCCCTCTGCTGCAACAAAAAAGCCATTAAGATTACTTTTCTACGGCCAGATTCGAGTTGGCAAGCAGCAAGCAGTCATGACGAGGCGCATGCAAACGACAGGCAGACAGAGGGCAGGCGCCCAGATGATGAGATTTTCCTGCTGTGTAAATATGAGAGTCGGGAGGTGAAGTGGGCGTGTGTGTGTTTGCGCGCTGCAACAGGATATGCAGGACTTCTACATGAAATGCGGCTTCAATAAATGCCTAGCCCAGTGGAACATAAAGTAGACGATTGATGAGGTTAGAAAACTGAGCAACACTTCAACACAATGGTAAACACACGCACACGAACACGAACACGAACACGAACTCGTGTTGCACACACAACACCACACTTTTTGCACACTTTGTGGGTTTAGTTAACTGCAAGTGCAACAAATATTTTGACTTGATCTTACAAATTGCTGTAAAGGAAAACAGTTGCGCTGATGCTGGGGACTTTCAAGGTTAAGTTTGATTATTTGGATAGATTTTAGTTAAAGGTAAGTCGTGTATTGAATACGAGATAAAAAAAATTACTAAATTTTTCATACCCGAAATATCCAACTTATACACTTTTACAAAAATTAAGACAATAAGAGAATTTCATCCCTAAATCAAATGGAAAAATAAGGCAATCACTTCAAGTTTCTTTCTATTAATCTAAAAGTTTTTAACACTATTCTAAACAATCTGGCTAGCTCTCTACGCTCAGTTACTTCTCTGTAATTGAAATGAAAAGAAAATTGAGAACGGCCTTAGCCCTTAACCGAATATACGTTTGTGGATATAAATCTTACACTGATATTCTGGCCGTGGAATAAAACTGCAAGTCTGCAGTGTATAGAACCTGGAGTTTTTCGAAATAGTATCAAGAAGGTGGATATTACTTTAAATAATCATTCCGTAACCTTTTCAAAGTTGCTAAGCTTAGCCGGCTCGAGGTCACAAAATGTTACTTATAAGCTTTAGAAGACCTACTGATGATCGGCATAACCAGGCGGGTTTTGTTGCATTAGCATATAACTGAACTTTTTAAATTTTTGGCCTTACGAATCTGAGCTAGGGTAGGGTAAAGTATCATTTTGATAATATACTTTTTTTTTTGTGTAAAGCGATCATTAATAGGTTTAATAAAAAGACAAATTCTAACAATATGAAACTCTATGGAGGTAATTAATAAAAAAAAAAAAAAAAAAAAAAAAAAAAAAAAAAAAAGAAAAAAAAAAAAAAAAAACAAAAAAAAAGACAAATTCTGAACAATTGAGAAAAAAGTATGAAACTCTATGAAGAGAGGTGAAATTAATTTGTTTAAATCTATGTTTTTTAATTATTTTCCTCCTAACTTCGTTTAAACAAACTCACATAATATTGCTATATTTTAATGAAAGTTGGGCCAAAATAAACAAAATTAGGAAACTTTTCGGCCATATAAGATGTATAAAAAATATCTTATAAAACATTCATACCTATTAAGCTAAGCTTTTATCCAAATTTGTGCATGTTATTTGTCTGTAAAACCCCAACTTGAGAAGTTAATGAATTTCATAGTAAAGTCGTTAAAAATGTTTCTTTTTGTTATTTATTTGACATCGGATGAGTAGCATATACATATTATTATACATATTTTGTATAAAGCTTGAATTTTAAGAATTTCGCTTAAAGTGAAACCATGTATGTACCAACCATGCACCCCGCAGTCATGCTTGCATGAAAATTCTTTATAAATCACGATCTATCGAGGGAAATTTTTTACTTATTTTCTGAGAGAAGGCAGGAATTATTGTGCCTTTCCATAACCTATTATGCTGACTTAGAATTTCCAAGCAGCATCATAGCAATGCTGTCTTCTGATTTGCTGGCGATCATCAAATACTACTGAAGATAAAACCGGGAGGTTCTTGAAGCAACTCTACTCTACGGGAGGTTCCGAATCAACTCCTAAAGCAGCAACTGTGGTGCTGTGTGTTAAGCATTTTTTCTCTACAAATATAATACAACCTCGAACCAGCTAAAACAAAACTTGATTCAAATCAAACGAAGTTGTGCAAAACTTCATTTTTATGGAAGTAGGGATGCGTAATATCGATATCGAATACTTGTTGAATATATTTTTGGTGTGTTATTTTGAAAGTTTCGGCCACAAAGAGGGAGGTTTTCTGAAGGCATTCTGCTGGACATTACTAAAATTACTGATATCACCTTTTTTGTCCAAAAACCAGACAAAAGTATTTACAAAAATATCGTAAAAAGTTATTCGATATCGATATTTTGCACAAAACCATATGTAAGTGAGGAAAGAATATCTTAAATAAATATATGTTATTTTCATGTAATTCATTTAGAAAACCTAATTTTAGTGGAACGAAATCCGATATATCGCCTCAGAAAAATATTCGATAATTCTATATCGTCTTTACTAACAAAAGCATCGGTATTTATACCCTGTACCCATTGAAAATGGGTAAAAGGGGATCATGAAGTTGTGCAAATGTATGTAACAGGGAGAAGGAAGCATTTCCGACCCGTCCGTCTGTCTGTATGAACGCGTAGATCTCAGAGACTATAAGAGATAGAGATACAAATTTTTGCATGTACATAGGTACAGGCCGTACGCAGATCAAGTTTGTGCCCCCTTAAACCGCAAAAAACTGTCAGAGCCACAATTTTAAAGTTACAATATCGTCGCTTAATATATATTATCTTAGGCCCTTAATCTATCTATTCTGAAACGCACAATGAGATCTGAGCAAAAACACAGAAGTTATTCACGAAACAATTTTTGCATGTGTTTGTGTATGTGTTGGTTTGTCAATTGTACAGGGTATTACGAAGTCGAGCACCTCGACTACAACGGTCTTACTTGTTTTATTTTGTCTTAGGGGCAGAACTTAAAACACACGCTTGTATTCGCTTTCGATGCTCGATCAGGACTGAGTCGGTTTGAGTTTATATTAACTAATAAACGAATAGATATAACAATATAATAATAGAATACACTAGATGCTGCCAGAGTGGCCATGTATAGATAGACCATATCCTACTACAAAATTTTTCTTGCAATTTTAAATAATTTGTGTGATAAGTATGCTGGGAAAAACACTGACGCCTTTTGAAAATCTTAACAAAATTCGCGATATTTGTACTTTGAAAAGGGAAGTAATAGAATAGCTAACTATTGCAACGTAAATACAAGACTCAACATATTAAAAAGCTTATAGGAATGCATTCTCATTAGCAAAAAAAAGTAAAAAAATGTCTTAATTCTAAAATTCTGTATAATAGTCGGGGTTATTATGGGTTTTAGCGACCCGTTATTGATTAAAGTCAAAGTGTTTGTTCAGCCAACTTAAGTTCAGCGGCTGATTTAATTCACAATAAAGATGATTTATTAATTTTTGGTAGCTGCACAGTACTGTTTCAAGGGTCTCCCGGTCCTCTCAAAATTAAAATTCTTGCTGTCACAAGATTCGCAAGTGACTTTTTATAAGCTACCCATGGAATAAGCATTTAGAGACTACAAGGGACGCCACAACGCACAGTGTAAGATTTTGCCAATCTAGGGGGACTTAATTCAATAGCAGTCGTATTTTTCAAGCTATCGACATGAACTTTGGACTGAATGTTCAAAAATTTCCCAAATAAATTTTTGGACGAAAAGTTAGTGGGCGTGGCACCTTAAAGGGCGTAAAGTACGTAAAAACCAGAAATGTTCACTTTTTAACATAAATCCGCAATAAAACATAGGAAAAATTTTTTTCAAAAAAGTGTCAGATTAGTTTTTTTGTTTGATTTTAGCCAATTTAAAATATTTTTTTAAATTAATCAGAAAAAAATTTTTTAAATTTACGATTTTGTTAAATGTTCATGTTTTTGTGTAACCAAAAGTATGGCCTTACAAAAAGTGCGTTTCAAAGGAATCATTTATGACGAAAAAAGATTTTATATTTCAGAATTTTTTTAATTAAAAAAACAACCAAGTGATAAAGGATTAAGGAAATTTTTTGACAAATAATCAAAATCGAATGAACAAACCGATGTCAGAAATAGTTTTATACTCTCGATGCGGTTTGAGGTTGAAGGCGCGACATCAATCCTTGCACTTATGCTCTGAACCAATCATACGGTCAAGCTTATAGACGTCACCTGAAAATACAAATCTATTTTAAAGCAACTAAACTTTTTATGATCAATACACAAAATGACCTTGTTAGAGTGATTTAAATGCGTTTCAAACCTCGAAAAAATCTGCGTTCATATTTAAGAGGTCTGGGCAAAATATGGGCAACTTTTATTTCGACTGTCAGATAGTTTTTCAAAATCGTATGTTTTGGTTGATTGAAGTGATGAAGTGTTAGTTTTTTCCACCAAAACAAAATATTGTAAAAATATCTACGGCATTATTTCCAAAAATAACAAAATGTGTATCCATTGAAGCCTTTTATAGCGCTAAAAATCTAAGCTTCACAATTATGGAAAATAAGTCAACCGCTCACTGGGCCACGATCAATGAGAACATAAACTCAATGATCTGTGTGCAATTTCACATTCAAAAGTTAAGTTATCTGACAAAAATTTTTGTTTAGTTTTGGGCTGTTTTCGTAACATTTGAACATATCTAAATTTACTCCTAAAAGCTCATTGACATTAAAAATAATTTTTTTTTTCAATTAAGTCCCCCTAGATTGGCAAAATCTTACACTGTGCAACGGCCCTATATTCATTTAGAATCCACTGCTATGAAATGTAATTAAATCATAAAAATTGGTTTTGATGAGTTTATGAACCAGTCTGTGTACCGACATTTACAATTCACTATGGTTTTTTATCTCCGAACCGGAACTTTAAAGTCTTGAAGTATCGCTTTATTCTGTATTTCGGTAGTGAAAAATTTGGAATTAAAATAAAATAGAATATTTTTAAATATTGAATATTTTCAATATAAATGTAGAATTTAAAATTATAACGTTTAAAAATAAGAACAAAAAACACAACAAAACCTTCCTTGCATTTAGTTCCCTTAAAATTTTGCTTAAAAATCTTTGGTATTCCTGTCACATTTGGCAGCTTTTGAATTGTCATTTTTCAATGTCATTTCCATTATTCGCTTTCGCTTTGTTTCATTATTATTATTTTTTTTTTTTGAAAAAGCCATTAAAGGCTTTGCCAGCCGCAAAACAAAGACAAGACCAACAGAATATTCAATTCAAAACCAAATTGTCTTTTATTTCAAGCTCATTAGCTTTTAATGCAATTTCATGCGGCCCAACGCGTTTAAATTTGTGCGCCGATCCTCCTCCTTCCCAGCTAAGCCCTTACATTAAGCTGAGAGCATCATCTCACATCGTTGGCATACCATTTTCATACATATATACATATGTACACATATGTAAGCATTTGTTGTGGGTTTCTCAGTTTTTGCTTCTGCTGTTCCATATGTTTTGTGGATTTACAAAATTGACTTTTGTCGCCATGAATTAATTTTTTGTTTTCTTATGCTCCTTGAGAAGAGGCGCTTTAACATTTTATGTAAATTTTTTGTAAAATATTTTGTGGAAATGTGGCACATATTGTTAGGCTGCCAAGTAAATACATTTACATAAGCGCAGGCCAGAGACATCAGCATAAATTTTAAATAAATGCCGGAGAAAGAGAATATTAAATGCGACTGCTGATAGGGGATGGATGCCTGCATCTTCATCATCAGGACTAAACTCCGTGTTGAACTAATTCGGTATTCGTATGGAAAATCTCAAGACGGAAGAAGCAACAAAAAAAACAAAATTGTTGAAAGGTTAAACCGATTTAAGCGTCCGACCAGCAACGGGCCATCAGAGTTCACTTTGAGCCCGGCTTTTGTTGTTGTTGTCGATGACGTTTGCATTTTCTTTTCAAAAGAACATACATACATATTTATGTACAAGTATAAATGAATATTTTGCGCATTTGAATATATATATAGATAGCGAAGAAGCTGAGCAAAGTCTGCCAAACACTTTATTTTGCGCTGATGCTGCAATTTTGCTTTGTATGCGAAAAGGGCATAGGAGCCAGGGAGCCAGGGAGAAAGGATGGAGGAAGAATATGCAAATGTATTTGCTAAGTGCCAAGGCGACAGTTTTATTGAGCTTATCTTGGCTTTGGAAATACATACATATATTGTTTGGAGTTGACAATGGACAAAAACTGAAGCGCGAACTTGCTGGGAGCAGCTAAAATCATTAAAAATAGAGCCGATCACAGATATCTATTAAGCGTATTTTTTTCTTAAATTTTCGTATTCCTGTTGCTCTGCTGTAAATTCATATTCATTTTTGAAATCTCAAATATTTATAATGTTTGGCTTATGGCTTATGAGTTTTAGGCGAGGACTGCATTATTAATGTGCCCTTTCATGCTGTGGTTAACTTTTTGTTCGTTTTTGCTTCCCCCTATCTTTTACCTGGCTGAGCCACTCTTTAATTTCCCTTAATCAATTAGTAATATTTACAAATTTTTAAATTTGTTCCACTTTTATTTGTTTTTATTTGGCGGTTTACCGCCATTTCGGCTTGTTTGACATATTCGCAGGAGCTACATTTTATAATTCCTATATAAATTCTATTAATGAAGGCCACATACCATAAATATTTCAATATGGCTGCCATTTTTGTGAGTTATGCATTGTTTCGCACATTTGGCGCGTCGATTTATTTACAACGTTCATAAATTTCGCCTTGTGTGAGATTGTCCCTGTGGCAGCACTCTGTCACGTGTTGCATGGCTGGTACGCGGTTTTTACTTGGTTTGGTTTGGTCCGCTGAGCAGTTGGCATATAATTCATTTTTTATTATATTTTGTCGCCTTAACGACCATAAATTGCATTCAAAATGCTGTCCATAGGCAGGTGGGTGGATCCTACATTAAATTATTGTACCACAACCCCCATCAAAATAGACAACAAAATGCCGAATTTTATTTGCAAAATATTTAAAATTCACTTTTTTTGTGAGTTTTGAATTTCGTAAACTCGTTTCTCGCTTTTTTTATGGCCTGTCCCTGCTAATGGCTTTTTGCATGCAGGCAGAATTGAATTTGGGGATATGGTAGGCAACATAAAGGTCACACGCCAAGTCCTTTCAAATGTATTTTAATGCCAAAAAGTTGGCAAAGTTAAAAAAAAGAAGAAAAAAAGGCAAAGGAAGGATTTGACGCAAAAAATGTGTAACTTAACCCGCATCAAGAATTTGTCACGATTTGTAGTCATCGTCATCGTCTCGTGCTCGTCGTTTGCTTGGCATGAAAAATGACCAAGACCAGCGTTGCGTATACGTAATGCGCTCTGTGTCTTGAGTCTTTGACAATTGTGTGGTTAGATTTCCCCACCCATTCACTTCACAGCACTTCACGCTTTCAGCTTTCTTTAGAGAAGCAGCAGCGACTCTTTCACACATCGTTTGTCACATTGTTCGCTTGGATTTTGTTTGTTTTTTTTTTTTTTTTTGGGAGCCTCAAAAATCATTTGTGTTGTTGCTTACCAAAGTAGTTGCTGCCATTGTGGTTCTTGGTTTTGGCAATGCCATTACTATTTGCTATTGTCACTGTTGTTGTTCATATTTGTTGTAATTTTTCATCTCATGCTGAGGCGAGAGTTTTATTTTTTCGCTCCCTTTTTGCACATTAGGATGAAAATGCCGGCACAAGGGGTGGCTCCTGAGTGTTGTGTGGGCGTGTCATGTGTAATCAATTCTCCAGCTATTTGTGCGAGGCAAACACCTTGAATAGATAGTTTTCTGTGTGCAGGTGTGCAAAGAGTTTGGTTAACAAAGAATTGTGTTTATTTTTAGATCTTTTTTTGGAGTTGTTTAAGCATTGTTAAAGACCTTGTTAATATGGTGTACACCTTTTTGAAAGAAGAAGTAAAATTATGAAATCTGGAAAGAAATAAATCAAGTTATACAAAGTAAATGAAGATAAACAAGGAAGTAAGGTCAGAAACCAAACTGTTTTGGAAAAATTTGAAAAGAAATTGTTCTTCAAATTTTACTAAAAAATCACCAATATCATAATTTTGTAGCATATCATCAACATGGTCCTCATGCCAGCTTCCATGCAAGATCTTTGTAATGTTTTAAATGTTTTAATATAATACAAAGAGCTAACGAACTTTCACCTCGATAGCTTCACACTTGAGGGACTTCGCTTATAAACAGACTGACGGAGGGACAAATCCCCACAAAACCGAATACTTTATGTGGTCGGAGGGGTGCATGTAATCGCTCACACTTTTGAAAGTGTTATAACGCCCGCACTATTTTAGTTTTTCCATGAATCTAATTTGTCACTGAAGAAGATGATGCAATTGATGAGTCATTGTGCTTGTCTACAAGCAACGATGCAGAATCAAATTGATTTAGTTCATCGTTGAAAGGTGAAAGGAAAACACTTAGTAAGGATTTCGTTACTGCATTTAATGAAACAGCTATAAAGTTGAGCTAAGTCACATGGGTCCATGTGTCTTTTACTTGTGCGTTATTGAAGGTAATAAAACGCGCAACAAACGGGTAAACTGTACTCAGGTCGAACCGGGTTATTCCTTCTACATATTGTTTCCCTAGTGTTGCTGATGATTTGGTACCTAATTTCCTCAGTAAGAATAATAAAATTTCCCATAGATTCCATATTTTTGAGCAATTATTATTATATATAGTTGCCAAACAAAAGCCTACTGATTTCTGCTGGTATTTTAGTGTAAGCGATTTTTGCTAGTATCAACAAGCAAACCACCTTTTTGTTAGGGAGCTTTGTCGAAAAGTCATAAACTAAAAAAATTTAATACCAGAGATAGTCATGTCCTTCTGTCTGTCTATATAAAAGTGTAAGTCTCTGACATGGTAAGATATAGAGGTTTGACTTGTATGTGACAAATACTTCTTGTAGTTGCAGGCAGAAAAATTTTATTGTTACATTTATTGTTCCCGCCTCCGAAATTTAGAAAAAACTTCATATCTCCCACAGTTTTTCAGATAGATATTCAACAACATATATTATATTTTGTAATCACGATTATTCATCGATTCGCCAAAGGAATGATGACGAACGGAAGAACGATATTCTAGTTATAAGGAAAACAAAAAGTTTGCTAGGTATTACAAGTTCAGCACTTGACTATGGGCAGCACTTGACTCACTTTATGGCTTTTTAATTATCTTAATTTTATCAGATAAATACAAACTTTAGGGGATACAGAGTATGTTATATTCGGGCTTCACCAACTTTGTTTGTTGAACTTGTTTTTTTAGGAAAATGTAACATAAATATATCTTTATAAATTAAAAAATAAGTTAAGTTGATAGTTAGCGACCTTTCTAAATCGTAAACCAATTCGCTTCGACCAAGTTGCTCATCAATTGGTGCACCATCACATGGCCTCTGTAGATTTATAATTAAAACAAATTTTAAGAATCTTACAAAAAAATTCGATCGAGTTTAAGCAACGCATGAACAATAAATATACATATATGTGTCGATGAAAAATTAATATCTTTCGATGTAGTGTCTTTATTCCCGAGCATACCCGTAGAACTAGCTTTGGAGAGTATAGGACAAAAATGGACAAAAATACAAGAGTATACGAAAATATCTAAGCAGCTGTTTATGGAAATTTTAAAGTTCTGTATTGTAGAAAATAGGTATTTATAATATATACACAATTAAAGGGAATGCCAATGGGATCTCCAGCATCCCCGGTCGTTTACTGAAATTTAAAATTCATTATAGAACTGGAGATGGATGACAAAACTACCATATTTAGACTGTACAATAAACAGACCTGGCAATCAACCAAGAGTAAAGTGGTACATAAAGCCATCAGCATCAGGCAGAATAATCAACTATTATTTGAAACATCCTAAAAACATGGTGATAAATACAGCAAAGCGTTGTATTTAACGGATGCTAAACATAAGTGACGGAGTTTATCACGAGGAGACGATTTCGGAAATTAAAAAAATTTTGACAGACAATGACTTCAAAAGGAACATCATTAAATCTCTGATTGATAAGAACGGAAAAACAACAGCTAAAAATAAACAACAACCCAAAACTTACAAGTCGCTCACATATGTTCCACAGCTTTCAGAACGTTTCGCCCATTTGGGCTTCTACAATAAGCAAGATATACAGCAAGCCCACAAACCAAATAACACAATGAAGAACATTTTCAATAAGACGAAGTCCAAAGTAGCCACATTCGATAGGAGCAATGTGATATACAAGATTCCGTGTAATGGAAATACAGAAATCAGCTGCAACAAATTGTACATTGGTACAACAAAATCGAAACTTAGAACTAGGATATCTCAACACAAATCAGACTACAAACTCAGACATCAGACCACCATCCAAAACACGGCGCTTGCGACACACTGTACGGAGAGCGGACACTCGCCGAATTTTAAAGCAACAACAATCCTACAGCAAGAAAACACACTACTGCAAACACTTCACTCTTAAGATGTTGTATATTATAGACACACACACTGACAAAAGGCTTAACTACAAATCTGACACGGAAAACTGTGAAGAAGAAGAGAATAATCAGGCATGTTCCAAAAAATTTGCAAGCGAAACGAAAAAAACGTTTTACATTTTGCTGTTTCTAATTCCGAACAATTTGGTTACGTTTTGACATTTCGAACCCGGTTAAATCAATAGCTGGATGGACAGTGCACGTGCTTGTGTATATCAGCAACCAGAGTTGTCACCAACTCTATAATTTAAAAATTTAAGGTTATCATTTTTAATAAAAATATTTAAGTTAACATGAAGCAACCCTTGCAGCTATCGGTTAAAGGTTGAAATCACAGTCGCCCGGTTTTGGATTTCATTCAATATTTTATTAATGTTTGAAAAAAAAATTCTTTTAAAACTTATTTCAATATCATCAAAAATGTGTCTATGAATGCTTAGGATAATTATAATAATTTATTTATAATTTTTAACATTAATTTTAAAGTCTCAAAAATCAATTTCTTCGCAGTCCAGTCCTATAAAAAATACAATTTTTTTAAACTGTTTCACTCTGTCTTGCTGCAGAATTAATTTACTTTCGTAATTAGTTCCCCTTCCATTTTTTTCATCCTGACAACGATGTATTTACTGAGTATATTCGACCCTCAATATATTCGGGTACTCTACCAGCATTCACATTCATTCAAATACATTGGAGTTAGTTTCGCATTAGCACTTTCTTGGAAGAAATGTTTTCGGTCCAGAGTTGCGTTTTTTTTTTCTAAATTTAATATTTTCTCTGAGTTCATTTTTGTGTTGAGTTGATATTTAAATGCTAACAGCACTATTAAGCTAACCTCAATTGTTAAATAAAGTTTCCTCCCCCTAAAGTCAGTCCAAAATAAAAGTTAAGGAAAAAAAAACCCAAATTGTGTAGGAAATGGAAATCATGAAATATTTATAAGTTGAGAAATTAAAATTTCATAAGGTTAATGAAACAAGTAAAGGACATTTACCGTATGCCAAATTTCCATAAACTCAATTATGCAGTTGTTGTTTGGCACGGAACAAGTTTTGTGGTAAGGGAAAAATCAATTTTGCATTTTCAGCTTTCAATTAAAAACCCCTCTTTTTCCATTCCCCCCTCAATGTGTCAGAGAGGTTAATGCATTCCGAAACTGGGATGACATTTCCAGGAGGCACTTAGCCCGGACAAGTGCACAGCATTTTCGGTTTGCTCTTTTCGTAATAAATTTTAAGCCATTGTCCATGGTTCTGGTGTGTTTCCTGTTTGGCACTTTTGTGAATTATATGTAATTGTATATGTATTTGGCATCCGGCTGTCAGACACTTTTACACAGATCTTTCAGCTTCTTGCTTATTATTTCCAAATGTCTTTCTCACCCCCGCCCTTACTTTGGATTGTTGTTTGTCCTTGGCGGGCAGGAAATCAAATAAAACACAGCAGAAGACTTCAAGCTCATCTTTGTTGAGACTGTAAAAAAAATTTTATTTATCTTATAATTATGTAAATGAGTGTGCCTTTATCAGTGTGTGTGAGTCGAAGTTCCCCCTCACAATTTTTGTTTTGCATATTTTACGGCGCGTTGCTGATTCTGATTTTTGTCAACGTGGCAACAAGCAGCGCGGCGGCGGCTCTGTGGTTTTGTGGGGTTTCTGTTTTGCGAATATAACAAAACGAACCTTTCCGTTCCAATTACCCTGCCTTGGTCATGCATATATGTATGTATTAAACAATTAATTAGCAAATGTTTTTCGTTCAAAAGATCTTCAAGTAAAAGTAGCATTCGAATGTCTCCTGATTAGCTGGACGAGACTTTTGTGATTTTCCAATTAACTGGGCATCAAAAAGTCAACGAAAATGTAAATTACACCGACCCAGCAGCAGCAGCAGCCACCACAAACAAATTGGAAAAAGGACCAAATCATTGGGGAAATCCACTTCAGGACATTTGTTCAATATGTTGGGCAAATGTTTGAATATTTCTAAGCCAGCTTCTGTTGCTTCCTTTCAGTGGGAAGCCAGCGAGTTTGTTGCCTGTGACATGTTGTGTTTATGGGATTTGGTTACTTTTTTCATTTTCTTATTTTCTCTTTAGAAAATGATTTCGTTTTATTTTGTGAAATAAGATATTTCGTTTGGTTGGTCAGTCTTAAGGTTTAAATAAAGGCCATTGTATGAGAGCTTAAGTTTGGGCCAAAGGTTTGTATAAAAAGACTTGAGCTTTGATGGACTGATAAGAAGAGAACTTTGGTTCAAAATGAAATGAATTGCACAATCGCAATTGATTACAACTTTCAATTTATCAGCCGCCCCTTTCCGCTCATCAATTTCAACTTGCCTCGCCCTTTAATTAAGCAGCCTCAACTGCCGCCTACCGCGGCGAATGCTCGATTAAGCAGACAACAAAACAAACAACTTAAGCTGATATAAAAATTATTTCGGTTTGTGTCGACAATTAAGTGCCACGCCCTGCCGCCCAGCTGGAACAACTTTTTGGCGGAAATTAAAAACAGCATCGAAGGCGAAGCAGCTGAAAAATCTGCGCATTTAATTGAAACACGACACTGGAAGTGAAAGCAGCCGCAATCAGCTTGTTCAGCTTATAAATAAAATATGCCAAAAGAACAGCTCGGCTCGCCTTAATGCCCTTTTGCTTCGCGGACCTTCCTGCGTTGCTGTGCTCAATCAGGCTTTTCAGTTGGCGAGGTCATTGAGGACATCTGACATTCATTTTAATGAAGTCGGCGAGTCCGAGCAACAAGGGCTTCTTAAAAACAATTAAAAACTTGACTTTTCTGCTTGGCATGTGGGAAAAGTTCAAGACGTTTGCGCAAAAGTTTTCTCTGTTTGCCAAAATGCAGTCTACCAAATAAACTTTCTCCTCGCTCGTCTCGTCTGTCTGTCTGGCTGTGCGTTTTGCATAATTAATGTTTTAATGTCAATCATACGCACTGTGTGCCACGAAATATATGCAAGCTAATTTTCGAGATTTCAATTTTTCGGGCGCTTCTTTTGTCTATTCAGCTCGTTGTTCTCAAAGTTGGCAAGTGAAAAACTTTGGCATGTAATTAAACTTGTAATAATATTTTAAGCAAATCTTTTTACACATTTAAAGGGCATCATTTGAGTAATATGCAGTTATAATTGCGCTTGTAAATGGGCATTAGTTAATATGGGTGTGGATTATTGGGGAAATAAAAAGTATTTAATAAAGAAAAACCAATGAAGGGGATAAAGTTAGCTGTGTCTTTACTTTATTATCTGAAATTTAGATTTTTATTAAAGATTTAATCACGTCCCGGTAATAATATTGCTAAGAAGTTTTCAACGCATAAATCTCCGACCACGCAAGGAATATATTGTGGAACGTACTTTCCTACAATAATTCAATACCAAACTTTTCAAACGTCCATATAAGCGCCAAGAGTTTTATTTGCTTCTTTGCATTGGAACTGCACGTGGCACCAAAATGAAACACCCTCTCTGGACGCTATACAAATCTGGTGGCTTGCAAGATCAATCAAAAATGTAATAAATTTTCTTATAAAAATCATAATATTGAGTTGTCTTTTATTTAAAAAAACTTAGTATTATTGTTGTTGCTTTTTGCCCGGACATGCTGCTGGGGACTCTCCATTATTCTTCCTTATCAGAACTCTTGAAATTATTTTTAAGCTCACCCTTTTTTTCGTACATTTTTGTTTGCTTCTGACAGTCAAAATAAATAAATATAATTACTTTGGGCGCCCAAATAATACTCGAACAGATGCTCATACCATCCACAAATTCAAAGATGGACGTCTGAGTCGACGCCACAGCTACAATTTAATTTTTAAACATAGATAGGTACAGGTATAGTCCTAGAAAGCCAGCTGTGTCGGAAACCCAATGAAGAGCAAAATATGAAAGAACTGATTTTTGCCGCAGTTTGAGTCTCGAGGCCCCACTATGCATCGTTGCGCTCTTCGCACATATTTTAGCATTCCGCAATCTGCTGTTTATCCGAGCTATCTCCAGTTTCTCCAGGTAGTGTTTGATCTTATAACTCGACGGTTACTTGGCGGCTGGGTCTATCTTTATCGATTTTAGTGTAGCTACTTCTTCCTTGTTTTTCGGGACATTTCTGGAATTGACCCCGGAAGATTGACTTAGATCTTATCTGTCTAGGTTACCTTTCGCTGCTTGGTGTATTCCGCGTGTGATCTCGAGTGCTGGAGTAGACCTCAGACCTCTTAACATAAGAATACACAAAAATGGTAAACTATAGTTTACGATTCTAATTCGCCTTTTAAAAAAAAAAACTAAATTATTGACCCATTTTTTAACTTTGTCAGAGTCACACTAAAAAGTGTAAAAAGGGGTTGGATTTCTTTTGTGGAAGGCTAGAGAGTCGATTCTCTACCTAACGTATCAAACTTGACTGCCCTAGTCTGCCCGTTCGGAATTAACGTCAATAAAACTGAACTGATCTGGAAAAAAAATCGAGCGGTGTAATGAAAGAAGAAGAGCAAAGTGAAAACTCATCCTAACTTTTTCTGCCCTTATCTCCCGTAACTGTAGCTACCTGCGAGTGGCGTCACAGAAATAGTCAATGGCATTGGTAAGACTCTTAGTCCCTTCTGGTGTTATTTCATTGTTTGCTATAATTACACTAGTTTACAGCATTTCCGATCCCGACCATCTGGCAGTTATTTCGTATGTAAATCCATTTGCTGAGTCTAAAAATCCAATCCGCAAATTTTTTTATGGGGCCGTTTTCGAGAAATCGCGGAAAAGCTAGATTTTCGATTTGTAAAAAAAGTCCCTTTAGATAAATGCGTATATCTTTGGTACCGGTTCTTTCATTATGAACAGGTAATGCTTACTTGGAAGGTAATTGAACGCCCTATCATTCGTTGATACACCACTTCTTAATCCGGTGCTGGACTTCAGCGTTATAAAGGCTTTTATCGGCAACTTTGCATTAAATTTATCACTTTTTTAAAAAAAGCTAGATTTTAAGCGCGATTTTCATCACGAAAAAAATTGTGTAAAATTTATTTTATTGCTGGTCACTAAAGAATTATCTATTAAAAATACAACGCCACATAACTCATTAAAATCCGATCAAGAATAATGAAGTTATTGGCACTTTAGTAAAAAATGGAAGGTTTCAACTTCAACCAAATTGACTTAGTTTGACTGTTTTATGTTCGTCACAGGAGGCATAGTTAAAATTCAAACAATTCTATTTAAGAGCTACTATGACCTAACAAATTTATTTTGTACCTGGTTAAGTTTTTAAAAGATTGAGTTAGGTTGAAAAATGAGTGCAAGACGTCAAATTGAATGCAAGAATGATCTTGGGATGCTAACAATTTCAATAACAAGGCATATAGAAAATCGATTATATATTGGATATTCACCTAAAAATGTTTATAAGATTTGATTGTGCATACTTTATAACACAGTTAGCACTCAAAACAGCCTGGGAACGGGACCAATAAATTGTAACACAAGAGGCCCCAGATAGCAACACCACATACCTAGTTTTTATACCCTTGGAAAGGGGATATTGAAATTGTCCGGATGTTTGTAACGCATAGAAGGAAGCATCTCTATGCTATCTCCTCCGTCAGTTTTAAAGCTATCGTAACCAAACTTTGCATCAAGTCTTTTGGTATAAATACGCTGCACATTTGTCGAAACCGGCCGGATCGGATGACTATAGCATATAGCTGCCATAGGAACGATCGGTTGAAAAACTAGTTTTAGTGAGGAAAACTTTTTTGTTTCCAATTCTATCACTCCCAACGCTCGTATTTATAAGTTTTTAATGATTTCACATAATTTCAGCAAGATTTGTCGAAATCGGACCACTATATAGGATAGCTGCATAACAAACAGTCAGGGTTATATCAAGCTCCAAGGCTATATAAACTTCGGTCGAGCCGAAGTTAGCTTGCCTCTATTTTTTTTTTTATCACGTCGAGCGATTAATGGTGAAGGGATTCAACACATTTGTTATACCAAATTCCCGACTCCAATGGACAAGCGATTAGTACCCCCGCCCTCAGAAGTCTAATTTAGAAAAAAAGAATCTATGGAAAACCACTCGATAGAATTTTTGATATTACGATAGGATGAAAAATTGCATTATTAAAAAGAATTTTATCATAAAAAACAAAAAAGTTTTCTTCGGGCGGTGGTAAAGCTCATATAATTTACACAAATGTCATTGAAATTGTTAGTGGAGTTGAAAATAAGTAATGCCCGCAAGCATACCAAGATCATTTTGCATTCAATTTGACGTCTTGCACTCATTTTTCAACCTAAGTCAATCACAAAAAAAACTTAACCAGGTATAAAATAAATTTGTTAGGTCATAGTAGCTTTTTAAATAGCATTTTTTTTGAATTTTAACTATGCCTCCTGTGACGAACATAAAACAGTCAAACTAAGTCAATTTGGTTGAAGTTGAAACCTTCCATTTTTTACTAAAATGCCAATAACTTCATTATTCTTGATCGGATTTTAATGAGTTATGTGGCGTTGTATTTTTAATGGATAAATCTTTAGTGACCAGCAATAAAATAAATTTTACACAATTTTTTTCGTGATGAAAATCGCGCTTAAAATCTAGCTTTTTTTAAAAAAGTGATAAATTTAATGCAAAGTTGCCGATAAAAGCCTTTATAACGCTGAACTCCAGCACCGGATTAAGAAGTGGTGTATCAACGAATGATAGGGTGTTCAATTACCTTCCAAGTAAGCATTACCTGTTCATAATGAAAGAACCGGTACTAAAGATATACGCATTTTTCTAAAGGGACTTTTTTTACAAATCGAAAATCTAGCTTTTCCGCGATTTCTCAAAAACGGCCCCATAAAAAAAATTGCGGATTGGATTTTTGGACTCAGCGGAAGGACTTACACAAGGAATTGCTACCAAATGTTTGGGATCGCGAAATTTTTATTATTTTGTAAACTAGTGTTATTAGGTAGTATAGGGTCATTTTTTAAGAGCTATAGGAAAGTTTAAAAAAAAAAACACGAAATTCAGATAAATGCATGAAATCTTTATTTGAATCGATAGTACGGTCCATATAATTTAATGTATGAAGATTATTTTATGCAAATGTTGACCGTGACTGCGCCTCAAATGGTCCATCCGCCTTTTCCAATTTTGGCATACTCTTTCCAACATTTCGGCCGGTATCTCACGAATGAAAGCTTCAATAATGTCTTCCAATGCGTCAATTGAAGCGGGCTTGTCTGTATAGACATAAGCTTTAACATAGCCCCACAAAAAATAGTCTAAAGGCGTTAAATCGCACGATCTAGGCGGCCAATTGAGCGGTCCCGAACGTGAAATAAATGTTCACCGAAATCGCCTCTCAATAAGTCCATTGTTGCGCTTGCTGTGTGGCATGTGGCACCGTCTTGTTGAAACCAGCTCTTGCATTTGGGCAAAAAAAAAGTGGGATATCATCTCACGGTAGCGCTCATCATTCACAGTTACGTTACGCATCATCTTTAAAGAAGTACGGTCCAATGATGCCACCAGCCCATAAACCGCACCAAACTGTGACTTTTTCTGTATGCATTGGTAGCTCTTGCAATGCTTCTGGCTAATATTCACTCCAAAATCGAAAATTCTGCCAACTTTCCAAGAGCCCATCCGACCAAAAATTCTACGTTGCGTTAGGTCGTTCGGCTTCAATTCTTGCTGTATTTTAAAAGGCTTCACACCTAAATCCTTCCCCAAAATTTTCCACGTTGTTGAGTAACAGGGGCCCAATTGCTGCGAACGGCGACGAATCGATAATTGATGGTCATCATTAACACTGGCCAAAACAGCTGCGATATTTTCTTCAGTTCGCACTCTACGACCAAACAGAAGATGTTTGACAGTGAAACAAAACACGAAACGTGCGTGAGCTGTTTGAACCAGTGTTGCCAAAAAGATAATAGCTAAAAAATCACCCCTATAAGGCAATTAAACAAAGATATTTCTTTTGTGCTTACTTTTGGCGTTACGAATAAATTTTGATTATTTTTGACAGTTTTAAAACTTAAACAATTCAACAAGTGAGAGAAGTTGTAGTTGAAAATTGAAATTGTGTTTGTATGAAATTGTCGTATACACTTCCGCGAGAGGGAGAAATGAATTTTTCAAACAATCGCTTTTAAAATTTTGAAAAAAACTTTATTGGATGAAAAGATGTGTTTTTTGAAGTGTAAAATGAGAAAAGGGGCCACTGTGCGACGGGATAAAGGACTACGATCTCCTAAGCGGTCAGACTACGCCTCACCAGTAAAAACTGAAGGAAAGGCTTGGAACGGTGCAAGTTGCAATAACTAATTAATACAAACAATGGTTTCAAACTCAACGGAACATAACTTGGACGAAAGAACTTCAAGTATATTGAATTTTGCAATATGTTTAATTCTTAATCAGCGAGCTTAAATTTGTTTTTATCAACCTTTTATAACAAGCAAACATTTTTTATTTAGAAGATTTAATTTCTTAAGTTAGCCCTCAAGCTATGTCTAAATAGAAACAAGTCACGGTTGCCATGCCAGCAAGCTTTTTCAAACTTAAATCAACTTTATTCTTCAATAAATGCAACTTGCCTCAGGCTGGCTCAGCAAAAAGTTGGGTATGAGATACGGACAAGAAACAAAATCAGTTCTTTGCAGTCCTTTTGAAAATGCAATGTTTTCTATCCCCTCCAAATAATTATCGTATAATGATGTGCCATGACTTCCCACGACCAATACCACAACAAAAGCTTAACATAAATTTTCTGTTTTTGGCATGTCCAAAGAACGTTTCCCCCTTATCAAAGAAAAATCAGTTCAATGAACTGTCATTTTTTTGCTCTCTTTTGTATTATTTAATTTCTGCTTTATGCAACTTCCAACTGCAAGCTGGCTGCGAGCGAAAGGGTGGCACAGACTGAAATGTTTAACGATGATTTCATCATTTTAACAAGTGATTTATTATTGTTTAAAGTGCTGCCTGCAGCTTGCGACTCGTCCCCATCAATTACCCAGAACAAGAAGCGGAGAAAAACTCAATTAGAGCGCTAATTAATTTATTTGCTTAACAAGCCATGTTTGGCCGCAAACTCATTAAGTTGTCACATGTAATCAGTGTCCAGTTTGTCCAAGGCAGGAAAAAAAAACTGAAAACTAAAATTGAAACTAACTGACCAAAGTCATACAGGAGCAGCAGCAGCAGCAGCATCCGGACATGGATAGTGAGCAAACTTTGCAACGTTGCAACATTGCAGGCGCTGAACTTTTAAGTGAGTGACTTATTTTTTTTGCCAGAGTTGTCAGACGGCGTGACAGGCCAAGCAAAGAAGGACCAAAGTTTAAATCGATGCTCAGGCAAAGTGTCGTCATCGTTGTACGAAGGACTAGACGTTGCCTTTGACAACACAAACACAGGGAAGGCCCCAACTTAATTGGAGGTTCTGTAGCGCCCTGTCAAGTGGAAGAGAGGGCGGTTTAAGCATTTGGTGTACTTTACTTCTGCAATTCTTCATCAATATCACAATTCGAACTATAAAAGTGCATTTGCATTTAATATGTCAAGGGTTATGTTTAAGATGATGTTTAGACAGCAGAAGCTAAGAACTCCCTTGAGCATGCTGCCACCACAATACTTCTCAAACAACTCTCTCTCTCCCTCTTTTATGCAATATAATTAAAAACCTGCAAGTTTTTGGGTCCATCATAAAGTAGTTTATAATGCCACAGCAACTGACACGTGTAAACGTTGAGGCACAAAAAAGCCAAAGTCATGGGCATGAGTTTCATCATCATCATCCACAGAAGCAGCAGACATAAAATGAAGCAACGTCCATGGATAATTTTGTCAAAATGCAACGTTCAATATGTGCGTGTGTGTGTGTCGTGTGTTCGTGTGGGTGCTGCATATTGATGACGTGATTTGCATTTGAATATGCGGCTCTTGGCGTTGTCCTGGCTGGGCTCCTGCCTGTTATTAGTGCTGTTGTCGTTGTTGTTGTTTGTTGTGGATGCTGCATATTGTGCCTCACCATTTTCACACGCTGATAAACTTGTTTCAGCCTCCACCTGCTGCTTTATCAACTCCTGCTCCTGTTGCCCTTATTTGGCATCGTTGTCGTCATCGGGGCAATTGTTTTTTTTTTTTTTTATTGGCAAAAATGGCAATTGCATAATTTCGGGCACCTGCAGTTTCTGCTCTATTCTGCTGTTCTCCTGCTTTGTGCTTGCACCTAATTGCATTGCTCTCTGTTTTATGCGCATTATTGCCGACTTTCGATTGCCGATTGCTTATTGCTTGTCTGTGATTCTGTGATTCCAATTGTGAGTTGTGCGTGTGTTTTGGAAAAGAGTTCGTTTCGTTGATTGGAAATTGCCAAATTGCGAAAGGCGGTTATTGCATTCGCTCAAAATGCAACATTTTAAAGTGGAATACATACCAATTTTCCTATTTCAAACACTTGAACTGAAGGGGTATATCTTCGCCTACAAAGTTTTAGGTGAAAGTTAAGAAAAAGAAATAAGTGAAAGGACTGTTTTCTCTTATTCCTGTTCCAACTTGACGGTTTCGGGCAAATCATTGTCTCATGTAGGTTGAATATAAATTTTTTTTGGGAATTTGCGGCAGGGTTGGAAACTTACTAGATGTAAGCTGTCAGTACGGCTGTACACGGCTGTTTATTCTTATGTTTCTTGCGCTCCACTTTAAAAAAAAGAAAATATATCACAGAAAGGTGGATGATTTCTGGTGGATCATGTTGAGAAGACGAAGGATGTTGTTGAGAACAAAAAGTCGGACATGAAAACAAAAACACGCGACCCTAATCAAACTGGCCGAAAATTTATAAAAAAAAACAAAAAAACATTTGGTCCAACATTCAAACCTCTATCTCTTACCATCTCGAGATGTTTGTCTAGGACGGAGGACGGACGGACGACGCAGACGAGACGGCATGGCTATTATCGGCTGTTGATGCTATAAGAATATATATAGTCGGGTAATACTTTTGCACAATTATGAACTTGGTAAGTATAAAAAAGATAGTAGTTGCAGTTTCGCAACTTGTTTTTAATAATGAAGCTGAAGTCAAAGTCGGAACTGGTAAAATATATAGAATTCAAATGCCAAACTAGAGGTCAACCTCATCTTAGTGCGAAAGTATCAACCCTGAGGGCCAGACGCGTTGCTTTGATAAGAGTGGGGAAATATTGACAACAGTTCGTAGCCCAATTTCACAAATTTTGATTAAATTTTGGGTATATAGTCCAGGTGAAAATACGTGAACTTCTCGGCCATCTTTGATCAAATTAATTGCGTCTGAAACCAGAGTCTCAATAGTGGAAAATTATCTGCGTCTGGCAGGCTCCGTACTCCGATTTTGCAGTTCAATGCGAGTTAATTTCAACGCTAAAACTGTCAGACTCGAATTGTTGAACAAATCTTGGAGCAATTGAAGCAAGAGTGTTTCGATAGACCGCGAATTATTAAGAATTTTCAATTCAAAATTTTCGGGTTTTATCTACGGTTTCTATTCAAAAGAATCTTGAAAAGTGCAGGTTTTGTATAATACAAAAGTATGAATAAGCTTTTTTTCAAATGTCAATAATTGAATGATTTATTCCAAGAACATAGGGTAATTAATTGCCTAGTATAAGTCCCCTTTAGCTCAAAAACTCATTTGATGGACCAAGAACTATCAATAATTGAGATTTCCAAAAATCTGTTAAAGGATTCGGTCGAATATTTCTGCTATCCAGAGGATTTAATAAATGTTATTAGGACTTAAAAGTAAATATTCAAAAAACACCGTCGGTCTTTAGAAGCGAGAGCAATAAACAATTCCAAATCCGCCTGATTTGTTCGAAAAAGGGAACATCTTTAAAACAAAATTTTAAAATTATTATTTGAGCTCTTATGCTTTTTACAGTCTAAAGTATGTTTGAAATGCGGGTCAGCCTGAGTGGAAATCAAAAAGGATGATTCATATAATAATTTTGATATATAATTATAAATTTGATTTTTAATTTGGTGAAAAAAACTCACACCCACACATAAAAAGGATCTCGCGGGATGGAAGAAAACAGCAATATAATACAAATTGTTGCACTTTCCGTTTTCACAATTTTTGGCAAATTTTCCAACGAATGTTGTTGAAATAATTTTTCTGTCGTTTTTATTTGACATCGAATGCATAGCATATACCAATTTTTCTATAAAACCTGCATTTTTCCCAATTTCATTTAAAAAGAAACTATATATACGACTTAAGTCGGGTTTCTGAGAGAAGGTAGGAATTAGTTTTCCATGCTTTGTATAACCTTATCTTATTAATTGACTTATTTCTTCAACAAAATTAAATCAAGCTTTAAGATTTTTTGCTCTGTTTGGTTTGTAACCTCAATGGGGGAAACGATCATCTTAAGTATTTTGTATATAAAAGCACATCTACTTACTAGCAATTCAGACTTAACTTAACTTTAGCAGCACACTCAAAAAAAAAAAAAATTCCCTACAACCCCCGAAGCAATCTTTAATTCTTACCTTTCAAAACCCAGAACAAGCGGACTTCTGTTTGAGCGATTTCGTTCGTGAATTCTCGTTCACAAAACAAGCCCGACGATCGCGGAAAAACTGCACTAAAAAGCTCTCTTACTAAAACTGGTACAAATCACAACAGTATACTGTTAGTCGAATCGCCAAAAATTTGGCATAAAGTCGAAAATTTCATGAAAACAAAATTCATTTTTAATAATACACCTTAAAACTACATAGTCTATGCACAAAGATTCTACTAATATTTTCGATTGTTTGGCAACCCTGAAATTGTTATCGATTATCGAAGTCAGGTGTTGAGTGCACTGACTGTTGCGATCAAATTGACGTGAACTATTTGTTAACTTTGAGGACTTATGGCAAATTACGGATAATAAAGGCCAGGGTATGTAGAATGAGAAAATAAAAACATTTTTTGAAAAAGATTAATATGTTTCATTAAAGTGGGTTGTTTCGTATTGTTCCTAAACAGATAAAACTTAACCAAATTGCAAGTCTTCTGTGGAGCAAAACTAACCTTGTGCATGTTTGTGTGCTTTGTAATGTATGTCAAAATAAGGTAGAAAGTGTGTATTAAAAGATTATAATTATCCTGTTTGCGGCTTTTTGCGGCTTTTGCGGTGCTTTAAACTTGAAAATGAGCTTAAACTCTGCCATGCAACGCTGCTGGACGTATGGATGGCAACTCTACCGCTTTTAAAAACTGGATATTTGGCCAACTAAGGGAATGCACGATTGAAATTTGACTATACATTAATTTTTAATTTAAACTGTAACTTTTTATTCACAAATCTCAAAACTTTGTTTTTAGATCACGTTATATTTATCAAAAGTACCAAGTTTGAACTCGATATTTGCAACACACGACTTTATGCTAATTATTTGGCAATTCGACCCACATACTGCAGTATTGAGAATATCGCGCATTGAGAAATGTTTTACATTCTAAAATAACACAGGCCAACAAAATGACCATCTTTGTGAGGTGCAGCCCTGTGGCCTTAAAAATATGATAAGTTTATGTTCACTGATTCCAAAACTGGTTTCGGTTATGTTCAATCAGCTCTTGTTTCCAAGATATAGCGGAAAAACGAAAATCTTGCATTTTTGGCACTCTAGGATTTATGGAGGCCACACTAGGAATAAATGTCTGAGTTTATGAGCTAATTACGGCAAAGGACATATCAATGCAAATTTAAAAAATCATAGGCGCTATATAAGTACAGCGGAAAGGGTCTAAATTGGCCTCTAAAGACAGACATTTTTCGATTTATAGCATTTTTAGCAATATAAACCATCCCGTTTAAGCTAGCGCAGTTATTGAATAATTATTTTTGCCATCTGAGCTTATAGCCAAACATATGATCTAATTTTGTGATTTTTATGGCACTTAAATAAGTTTTTTTGGCAAAGATATGGCGTGTTTAAGACGAAAATACATATTTAAATTTATGGGAGGAAAACTAGATTCTCACTCTAAATCCGTATAGGAACTGTAAAGGGCCTACTTGGTTCGGCATAAATTGTTATCTGTTTACATGTCGATGATAAATTATATTTGGAAACAAGTAGCCTTTTCACAGTGCCTATAAAAATTTGAGTTACAAATCTAGTTTTCCTCCCATAAATTTAAACATGTAATTTCGTGTTTAAGAGGCTATAACTTTGCCAAATAAATTGATTTAATCGCCATAAAAATCACAAAATTAGATCATATGTTTGTCTATAGGCTCAGATGGCGAAAATATTAATTCAATAACTGCGCTAGCTTTAACGGGCTATAAAAAATGCTAAAAATGCTATAAATCGAAAAATGTCTGTCTTTAGAGGCCAATTTAGACACTTTTCGCTGTACTAATATAGCGGCTATGATTTTTAAAATTTGCATTGATATGTACTTTATCGGAATTAGTTCATAAATTCAGACAGTTATGCCTAGTGTGGCCTCCATAATAAACAAGAGCTGATTGAACAAAACCAAAGATACAGTTTTGTTCAGTGAAGTCTCTATTAACATAATCTTTTAAAAATAGACCTGCACCAAAATCACTGTTGGCTTTTACCAATAAAAATCAAGACAAGCGATGAATCGAACTTTTGATTTAGCCGTCCGATCGCCTTACATACAATTTAAAGCTTCAAAAAAGCTTCAGCAAAGCTCTCAGCAACCAGAGATTTGCTTCTGAATGACAACTCGCCGCATCGTTTCAAGTTATGTCGATAGTCATGTTGGTTGAGATGTCGACTCTTGCTTTAAGGTAGCAGTGCGAGGTTCTCTGAGTTCTCAAACACCTGGAGAAGGAACTTGAATATAAAAACTAAAATAAAAGAAAGCAGAAAGAAAAAGACTGTAAGAAAAAAGTACACGACAAAAAAAAAAACGAGAGCTTAAGTTAAAGTCGGCACACATCGACTTTAATATACCCGTTACTATATGTTTAACAGCACGCTGCAGCGTTTCAGAGTTTCAAAATTTTTTAAATCGGCTATATATTTTCCGATCATGTTGAAAATTTCAGGGATTATAGTTATTGCGAATATAAATTTAAGTTGTGAATGTTTGGTTGTGGTAAATTTAAAAAGACTAATTATTATTTTTAAGAAGTAGAAAAAATTATATTTAAGATTTTAGAGTTTTTGGTCCTATAGGCAATATCACACTGAGAAAAAAAAGGATAGTTTTTACGATCCTCAGGATGATTTCGGTATCCATTTGGACTGGATAGTTAACTATCCTTTTTTGGGATCCATTGGATATTTTTGAAGTCGGTTTATTATACCCTTGCAGGGTATTATAAAGTTTGCAACGCTCGTATTTTCCGCCCTTAAACTATCGTCCGGGGGCCGCGCTGAGTCGATTGGTTGTCCGTCGTTTTCGTGTCTGTCTATTAAACACGGGACTTGCGCTCTTCTTTTTACTGCACCTGCTAATTGTCGAACCGACGTCGGATGACTATATCTTATAGCTGCCATAGGAACTATAGGTCGAAAAGTGGGTCTTGTTGAAAAAACTTTTTTGTTTTTTTTTTATGTAAACGCCTCCCGCTTTAGCAAGTTTTATATGCTTTTACACAGATTTTGAAGTTTTGGTCAAATTCGGATGGCTATATCTTATAGCTGCCATAGGAACTATCAGTCGAAAAGCGGGTCTTTGTGAGAAAAACTTTTTTGTTTTACGCTTTTACACAGACTCGGAAGTTTGGGTCAAAATCGGATGACTATATCTTATAGCTGCCATAGGAACTATCGGTTGAAAAGTGGGTTTTATTTAGAAAATTTTTTCTTAATCTCTGATGTATTAAAACATTTGCAAGGGTATATAAACTTCGGCAAAGACGAAGTTAGCTTGGCCTTCTCGTTTTCGCTTAAAAAGGATTTATCAGAAAAAAAATATTTCATTGATCTTTATTCTTCATCCAAAGGAGCTGAAAAATGTGAAAAGGATATTTGAAAAAATGGATCTTAAAGTGGATATTTGAATATCCATTCTAGGGGGATCTTTTTTTCCTGTAAGGCATTTAATACAAAATATGCAAGAAATACACACAGAGTGTTGCCTAATTTAAAAACGGCGTTATTTGAAAATACAAACTGATTTTTCTAAACAGACTTCATTACTTCATTCCTTATAAATTGACATGGCCCAGTAACATTCCTTGAAAATTGTAAAGTCGGCCGTTTTTGTGCGGGTATTTATATGAGGTATACCTTTGATTTTTACACGATTTCTTTATTTCATATCTTTTCCAACCAATTATACTGTTTTCTTTTCGCCTTCAAATTGTTTTCAAACTAACCTGACATTTACCTGAGCACATAAGCATTTATTTCAATATTCAGGTAAAAACATTATGACCAACAGGCAGCACTCATAAAATATTCAAAACGGCTTAAGTAGCTTCAAAGTAGCTGAACAACAAAATGAAAGTGAAAAGTACACTCGACTGTCGGTGGAAGGGGAAGGTTGTGGTGTTTCAACTGACCCTGCACGCATGTTTATGTGCTTTTTACAGCTGCTCTTCGCTTATCTTTGGCCAAACTTTTGTGTGTTTACAAAATGATTTTTAAAAATAACTTTTGCGGTCATTTTACTAAATGCTGCGGGAAGGCTAAGGGTGAGGCTGGGAGTTTAGGTGAAAACAAAATTTATAGGTCAGCTTAGCGAGTTCCTATCGAGAGGCAACTTCCGGTCGAAGAGAGCGGGTGGTGAAACGTTGTTGTTATGCTTTCTGCTTCAGCTGTTTTTGTTTGGCCTCAAGGGCGCAACAGGGATTTGATATGGAATTGGGGTTGGGGGTTGGGTAAGTCAAGGGTTAGCCTGCAAGTTATTTATTGTTTTCAAGTGTGTAAGACCAAGCGACATTTTAAAATAGCAACGTTAATTGGATTTATCAGGATTAAACGCTTCAATGAAGGACTTAAAGTAAAATGGAAAATTTATGTAAAAGCAAATGCTTTTTTGTGGGGCCATAAATCTAACACTCTTTAAGCAGAAGAGCAGAGTGCAGATTCTGCTGCCCTAAATCAAAAACATAACACACTTTTAATAAGTTACAAAAATAAAAGCTCAATTAATGTTTTGCCTTTTGAAGATTATAATAAAAAGCAGAACGTTTTTTCCAGTATGTTTTTTCGGGTGAAAGTGGAATTATTTTATCAACACTTTTTTCCTCAGAACAAATCCATGACCAAAAGGTAAAAATATTATTCAGCGCCAACTTTATGTGATTGAAAATTATTCTTTCTATCGGCAGCAACTTTATGATGATTTTTTTTAGTTTTTATTCAACACATTTACGAGTACTTTTACTTTCTGTCGTTGCATCTTAAGCAGAAATCAACTTTATGCTCAATTGCCCGAAGGCTTTAAACCAAAAAATAAAACGATTCTTGAATTCCTTTAGTACTTTTGGGCTCTCGTTGGCGCTTTGTTGTTGCTCTTTGTGTCTCTCTGTCTGACTGTCTGATTGTCTGTTTGTCTGTTTGGGCTGGCAGCCATTTTGGTATACCGATGCACAGACAGACGCCACTTACTTGCTTTTGGCAGGCTCATAAAATTTTATGATTTCGATCAACTCGAGTGCGGAAATTATTAAGAGTCGAATCTGTTTCAACATCCTGCGTATATGTACAATGTACATACAGATGTGTACATGTTTGTATCTACATAATTTCATATGGCAGCTGCCAGAAGGTAAAGTGCAAGGCAGCCACAAAGGCAAGCAGAGCCAGAGGAGGACGCGAAAGTGAGCGCGGCCCATAAACTTCCCTCTGAACTGCTCTGGACCTGGTGGCTGCGTGGAGTGCCTGCCATTTTAATTTACATATATTGTAGCCCTGTTAAAGTTCAACAATAATAAAAAGTAACAAAAAAAAAAAAAAATACATTCCTGTTTGTGCTTTTTCTTGATTGCCACCACCTGTAAGGGCGTTTTTTGTTTAACTTGACAGCTAAAATTCGGAGTAAAACACATTTTATGTAAAGAGCATAAAGATTAGGAAGATTCAATACCAAAAAAATTAGATTAGAAAGTGACCTAGGACGATAGGCTGATCTGGTCTTATACCCTTATTGTACTGCCAATATCAGTACGACATTTCAAATTTCCACTAAGATTCAACATAAAAATTTCATGGCATTGCTCATTTTCCTTGCACATTAAGCAAAAAACTTTCAACATAAATTCAAGACCTGCCCCAAAACTCATAAATATTACCCACTTACATCGATAAGAGGTCTCCGGGCCAGAGAATGGGGCATAAAATATGCAGCAGCAGCAGTCAACTTTTTGTTTTTAAGCTATTGACTAAATACTTTGTCAAATTCATAAATTTGAGCCGAAAATTATAGCATAAATATTTAAAACAAAAAAAAAACGTTATTGTGTTCATAACAAAGCAAAATGTTTAAGAGGAAATTGAGTTGAAAAATAAACTTTTTTTGTTTCGGACCACGCTGCATGTGTTCGCCAGTTACTTTTTGGCCACTTTATTGGCTTGATTTTTCAAGTTACAAGTTTCTCTGCACGCTTGCTTATTCATGACAGCCCATCAAAGCCTACTTAATGCCCAATATTGACCCACCAGCGGAGCAAACTTTTTTTCCACAAAGTTTTTGGTACCATAATAATCCACATTGATATTAAATGTCCGAGCAGAGAAATTTTGGCATTTATATGCAGCGTTGGACCTGGCTCAAAGGTGAGACAATTATGTCCATTTTGGAGGTGTTGTTGGCTCTGCCATTATCTTACACACACTCATGGAAAAAAACAGGCATTAGATTTTAATAAGCCAATAAGTTTGCGGGCGGGTATGCCAAGCAGCAGCTTTATTCAGGAGTGCATTAATATTTATATGCGTATTACAGTTGATTGTAGCCAGGAGTCGACTTGGTGGCGTTGTTGTTCTTGTTGTTGTTGCCGGCAGTTCATGCGTGCGTTATAAATAAAATTAAATGTATCAGTTAAGTTGAATTTTCTTTTAGTCGATAATTCGGCTTGGTTTTCGGTTTTGGTGGAGATAATGAGATTCCTGTTGTGGGGGTTTGTTCCTGTCAGTAATAAGTAATTGAAGGCGAAATGGTTCAAGGGTGGAGGGATAAAATGGGCTTAACGATGTGGTCGTTAGCTTAGAAATTGGATACGCTGCTTTAAAGTGATGCGGTTATGTAGCGTTGAATTAGAATTTGGTTCATGAGTTTTCTGATATTTTTGCTTATAATTATGGCATCTTCAAAAACATAGGAGGACAATAATAATGAGTTTCTCTATGACAGCAAATTAGTTTATTTGATGAAATAGCTCTAATTCTATGTGAAAAAAATGTTTTCTCAGAAAAATTTTCAGAGGTCCGGAATAACTCCTAACACATATTTTCAAAGTGTTTCTCACTGAGATAAACACAAAAATCATAAGCAATTTCGGTTTCTCACTGAGTTTTATCATTTATTTTTGTGTTTTTGTTAACCGAAAACTGTTTAGAGAAAAATTTATCTGTCTTTTAATAACACTTAAAAATAACATTTATGTTCCAAGTGTTTTTTAATAACAGTTATAGTATAACAGAAAAACGAAAGTAAATAAAGATAAGTGAACTTTCTCTGTGATTGAGAATAATGTTTAATACCAGCGGTGGGAACGAAACTTAAGTTTGAGAGCAGCCCATCTACAAAAACAGTAAAAACCAACATTATCAGATAAAATCGAGTTGATTTTGCAGACATCTGATTCAGTGCAGAGCGAGTCTCGATAGAGCACACTGCACCTGCTGCACCCAGCTGGCTCCGTGCGTCGATACGCATCATTTTCCACTTGGTTGAGAGTAGAGTTTTGTCTCGCATTATTACAATTTTTGGTCTTTTTTAGTATATTTCAGCGATAAGATAATTTGTCATACGCAAAAGGTGGTTTGAAGCATTCTATATGACTTTGACCTTATTCTTTACCATTGGTCATCCATGGTATTTATCGCGTTTGAGTATTCTTATCAGCATGGCTATGTAGTTATGTGATATATTAAGGAGTGATATATAAAGCTCGCATTTCTTGTGAATTCGCATTTCTTCGAGGTGTGAGCGACATTTTTCAATGACTGTTATTTGCTTTCGCATTGTTGATTGAGTGTGGTCACTTGTGGTTTTGAAAAGCAGTGTCTTAGGCACTTAGCGGTCTTTTCACCATGGAGGTCCCATAGCTGTGAACTGCGCTTACACATTGATTCTTATGTAATTTTCCAGCGCTTTCTACACACAAGGTCAAACTTCCTTTACAAATTGCTAGTAACGACTTCTGCCGAGCACTGTGGTATAACCGCGGTAAGAAACTACTTTACGGAAATTAAGTTCTCTGTGCTTAATTTTAGGCCCTTATCGCTGTGAATGAAATTTAGTGTTAAAATGCCCGTTCCATAGACTTTGAATGAAAAAACACCTATATTTTTCTCACAATAATAAGTGTTATTGAAAAACACATCACAGAAAAAGAATGAAAATATGTGTTTCTCACTGAGATAAACACTTACACTCGAAAAATAAGTCACTTTCACTGAGTTAAACACTTATACTCAAAAAATAATATATTACTCTATCTATTCGAGAGATATTTCAAAGTTTCATTTTAAGTGAGATATTCCGGACCTCTGGAAATTTGACATCCCACTGTTTTGAGATAAAGACAAGAGTCAAGGCAGCTTTATAATTTAAGCCCATTTTATTTTAAATTAAGCCTCCCAAATAAACGAGAAAATTTTTGAAAGTGTGGAAAAAAACTTTATTTTTAATAGAAGATGTCAGGAATGTCTTTTTCAAACAAATTCCAACCCAAAACCAGTTCTCGGTATGTCTCTCTTGTTTCGTTAGGAGATTTAGCAAAATTCACCAAACAACGATAATCTAATTTTTAATATCTTAGCCACATTAGTTTTCTGGATAGGTTGCCCCGAATGAATTAAATATTGAACTTGTTTCAATATCAAAATATACGTTTTAATCCAACCAAAGGCTACCGTATCAATTAAAACCAAACATTCCACTTAAACTCAGTGGGCGCCATCTATCCATGGTGTTCTTCTATGTTCTATGTTCCAACAAATGGGCTAAGGCTTCATGACTAGCGCGAAAATATTTTACAATTTTTCAGGCCAGTTCCGAATTCCGAAAACGAGTGGAATTGTCACAAATCGAGTTGATTGCTGTTCCGAATTCCGCAAATCGACCAGAATTGTCGTTTTCAAAAGTAGGGCTGCAGAGTCAGCAGAATGAAAAGTAATTGATATTAAAAGCATTAAAATAAATTCCCAAAATTATAAACTAATCAATTTAATAATGTTGAACATTTTAAAAATCGTTTAGCATCTCTACTTAATATTGTCACAGTGTAAAGTGTATTTTAAAATCATTTTTTTATAAACATCTATCAAATATTGCGTGAAAAGCAAAACCGAGCGGTCGATTTCAAAGCGAGCTGTTCTGAATTCCACTTTACGTTTTAGTCGAATTCAATCGTCAATCGATAGCTGCTAAGGGTTGCTTTATTCAAATTAGTTTATTCGGTCAGAACTTTTTCTATTTTATTTAGCTATATTTAAATAAATTAAGCTTTGTAAATTCAAATTATAGCGATGATGCCAACTCTGGCTGGTCGATAAACACAAACACGCGCGCAGGCCAGTCAGCCAGCTGTTTATGAGAGCGACTTCGAAACCGAGTTCGAAAAGTCAAAACGTAGCCAAATCGTTCGGAATCTGGAACAGCAAATAGTAAAACGTTCGTTTTCGTTTCGTTTTTACTTTTTGAAAACGTTCGGAATTCGGAACAGGCCTGTTTAATTTATTTTTTAAGAAAATTACTTAAATTTTATTTAAATTTAAAAAATAGTTCATAAAGACAGTCTTAAAGCAAATGTAATGAATCATGAAAGACAAATAATTTTGTGGTCTTTTTCACAATTATTAAAACTTAAAACAAAAACTGATTTTCCAATTTAAATAAAAAGTTTTAACTTTGAACAAAACGAAAAGTTCGTGTTTGGTCTTTTTGTAAAGTGGTTCAATCCAATTTCGAAAAAATTCAATATGGATTTTACGTGGTGGCCACAGGACCTAAAAATGTAATCAATCATCTTTCAACACACATTTATTCAATCATGTCCCCATGATTAATGGGGAAATCGACTCATCTGAGTTGGTTGGCCAAATTAACCTCAACGTTCCTATTAGACCGACTCGATGTTTCTCCAGCTCTACTGTTCATTGTTAAGATACGGGTTTTTATTAAAATATATCGATAATATTGATTTCTTTTTTGAGACCAACATATTTATATCGAAATAATACCTCATTCAATATCACCAATAATATCGATATAGATATTTTTGATATATTCGCCTAAACTGCGACCAAAAATACAATAAGAAAGTTTCACTTAACTTCGGAGAAACCCAAAACAAATGTCTTGGCTTATAAATCTTAAATTTATCAAACTCTCAAACAAAACTAACCCATTTTTAAATTGTTCAGCAGTACTTGCATCGCCAAAACATTTCTCGTCAAATATTCGTAAGACAATCCGTTATAAGACAAACAATAATTGGAATTAATTTTGCTTAGGCTGGAATGACACTTTAAATTTTTAGGAACAATTTTAGTCAAAGTTTGTCATGTATGGGCAAAAGTCGTTGGTGTAAGCGAGTCAGAGTATGCTTTAATTCTCCGCAGAATGTTTTTGAGGAGGCTGAAACGATACTCAACAGCAAATTTGCCCTATTAACAAAAAAATTGCGACAATAATTGTCTCTGAAAATTGAAAGTGTCATTCCAGCCTAATGCCTTTTTTCAACTCCTAATACTCATTCAAAAAAATTAAATTTATTTTTCTATGCTAAAAAGGGACAATTAAGTCGGCAGCACTCTTTAATTTAATTGTTTAGCAGGTTACAATAAGTAATCGTGTGTCTCATTTGTAATACTTGTGCTAGATGAGAGCGGTTTTGATGGAGTCACCAAACACTTTGTATTTCATTGCTTCCGCTGTAATACTAGTGTGTGCGCTGTGACAGCCTGTAAGAGTACGATTAGCAGAACATCCTCTGTGACAGACGAGCACACTAGACCCCCAATTATATAAATACCAATACGAGAGTGTATTTCATTTTACCTCAAATTTGGAGTTAATTGTCCTCGATTTAAACCTTCACATTCGGAACGCGTTCTCGGCTTAGGTTCCAGTTTGACACCAAATTTATTCAATTAATATTATTATCTCCATGCTCATTAATTTAATAAACATTTCCATTTTTCTTTCACACAAATCGACCGACTGCTTCTACCCATTAAATCTTTTAAAGTTAGTTAAATTGAAACTTTATTTAGCTATAATGAAGCTAACTAGGAATAATAATATATTTTATCTACTCGGTACAGAGACAGGCACCCTTCGCTATCGTCTTGCCAACTTCCACCAACTTAAACATCTTTATCAAACATTTTTGTGTAACATGCACGCGACTGAAATAAAAATAATGAGCGGCAGGCGGAAGGAGGAGCATTTCATGGCTGTTGCTGTTATTTCTCCCTGTGACAAGCAGCAACAGCAGCAGCAGCAGCAACAAGAACAATACAAAGAATTAACTCACATGCCTGGCATTATAAACAGTTAACGTTGCCTGTTGGTACTGGTTTTTCTTTTGTTTTCTTTTCTGGCCTTGGCTTGGCTTGGGCTTGGGTTGCCAGCCTGGTTAACTTGCGCTAGCATATCGCCTGGGGGACACAAACATGTAAGGAAATGGCAAAAACTTGTAGCCTTTCGACTTGGGAGCTCAAAGTGGAATCGAAACCAATGCACAAACAACATAATTAGTCAAGGAGTCGGAGGAGTTGTTGGAGGGCCTGGGCTCAAAAGATTTCGGCTAATTGCGCTAAGCATAAAAATGATTAAATTATGTTGCAGAAATCCAGAAAATGATAAGTTTATGGACTTACAAACATGCAACCGAAAAGCTAAAGCTGAGCTGGAAAATTAATTTCCCAAGTGCATTATTTAGGGAGCAGCAGCATCAGTCCGTGTACCCAAAGCGCATAAATCGACGTAATGGCAATTTGTAGCCCGAAAATTTGCTAGGAAGACGGTCGAGGAGAATAATAAAAAAATATAATAAAAAAAAATGCGAAAACAGAAATGAAATGTATGCATGACTCCAGTCACCAGCGAAATGAGTGGGAGACTTTTTTACGATCCACAAAAATCAAATTAAGAAACAAAAATCAGGCTCAACAGTATAAAGTGCGAAATTAAGTCAGAGAAATTTGTTGATGATACTTAGGTAAATATGAATTTAAGAAGGAACGAGGACTATCCCATGGTGAAAAGTGATTTTCTAAACTAATCATAGTCCATTACCATTTTGCTAACCAAATAAGATTTACGATTTCAAAATTATATCAAAATGTCAAAAACAACATAAATCAAAACAAAAAACGAAAACCAAATTCAATTAAATTAAATGATTACTTTGATGTTGGCTCCAAAAAAAAAAAACACACACCCACACAAAGTGAAGCACAAATTTGAGTTCCCATTTGGGCGGACACAAATTCTATTTACTAAGCCCGGCCATTTGGAATTGAAATAATTTAAAAAATAAACCCCCACCTCACACACACATTCTCTCCCTGACTGGTGTCCTGCAGCGACTGCAACAAGAAGAGGCTGTCCATTGTTTTACTTGTCCCCCCTCCCCCCAAACAACTCGAGCAGCAATTTCCGCTCCAAATGTTCGCCTCGGCAAGGGAAATTATTAAAAGCGAAAACGGGAGCGCTATTATTTTTGACACTGATAAATTTACAGCGCAGACCTTGGAGCTCTAACCTCCTCTATAAGTGTATGCCTGCATCTCTGTATGAGTGTGTGTGTGTGGCAGTTGCCTTCCTGGCTAACGGGAAAGTAATATAAATCGAGCCCCAGGGATAAATAAGTTTGTGTTAGTTATGACAATATGCATGTATGTGTGTTGACCTGGCAAATGCATTTCAGTTTACACCACTCGGTAGTGTGTGTGTGTGTGTGTGTGTTAGTAGACTTTCATAATTGTTAGTCCGCATTTCTTTACGGTCAGCGTAATTATGCAAATTAATATTATGCAAATGCGGCTGCATCATAATAAAATAAAGCATCTCGGGGCATTCAGACTTTAACAAATGTTCACTTTGAGCGGATGCAAGTTAATGTACTTGTTACCAGCCCAGCATATTCAAGCTTTACACTAAAGGACGCTTGGAAGTCGCTATTGCAAATTATATTGCTATATTCAAATTGTAAAACCATTTGTCCAGGGGTGCGCAAGCCCATTGCGCAAGCCGCGCATTCGTGTTGTTTCCCGCAAACATCTGTAGGTATCTACCTCTCTACTTTATCGTAGTAGAGTATCTCAGAGCGAAGGTTTGGCTGCGAATGATTACACTAGTTTAAAAAAAAAAAGACCCATTTCAGTGAAAATTTTTCTAGTATAGTTTGGAATGGTGATAAAAAATCGATTTCAAAAATTTTTCAGGCTCCGTTTTTTAAATATTAATTTTTAAATTTTTTGGTAGGTACTCTTACATTTAAGCCATATCTCAGTCATAATTGTCAGATAGAGTCAAGTAAGAATAAATCGAAAGGTAATGGAGCTGCCAATAATTGCGTGGAGCATGTTTTTAAATCGGTTCAGTAGTTTGAATTCAACAACCAAGAATATTTCAAAATTGATTTTTCGCGAAAATCCACGAAATTTCATTTTAAACGACTAGAAAAATATAAAAAATACAAAAAAATTTTTATTTTTCTACTTAAGAATCGCACTTTACGAAGAAAATAAGGTATTGTTGAGGAAAATCGTGTAACACGTACCATAGATGGATCAAATTGAGTAGAGCAACTAACAGTCAAATTTGAGTATATTGTGTGTTTCCAAAAATTAACATGTACTTTCCGTTTTTGGTCAAATTATGAAGTGAACGAAAAGCCAGAACAAAAATAAAAATTAAAAACGGAACAAAAGTCGAAGCAAACGAAATTTTTTTAAATATTCAGGAAAATATCACATTTTTTGCACTATATTGTAGTAGGTTTGTCACAGATTTTGATCATCGATATCTGTTTTTCTCGTAGAAGTGCTTAGTAGAAAAATAAAATATTTGGTTTTTTATATTTTCCAGGCGACCAAAAATGAATTTTCGAGCAAAAATCGATTTTTGATATTGTAGTCAAATAAGAACCGATTTAAAAACAAGTCTACTCGATACAGTGAATAACCTTCGATTCTATCTTGACTTATCGACAATTATAAAGTAAGATAGGCTTAAAGTAAGTCCTACAAAAATAAAAAAAATTATAATCAAAAACGGAGATAAAAAATTTTGGAATTGATTTTGAGATCACCATTCAAACTACATAAAAAATTTTCAGTATAAATGGGTCTTTTTGGCTGTAAACTAGTGTTACCTGTGCATCAGACAGCCTCGAGCACACATAAATTCTGTTAAAAGTTTATCAGGTTTCTAATATCTGGACCGATGTGAAGGCCTTCTTTCAATCTTAAAAGCTTCGCCTTTCCGACTAATTGATTTGATGAAGATTTGGACAATGTACAATTTGATATGAATGGGCGGTAACAAAAATTTGACGATCGGCATGATGAAGTATAAATTACGTTTGCATTATTTAGATTGAGTTCTGGCCGAAGCATCCGTTTCGCTTTTACTACTGGTTTCCGCTAAGTCAGGTTTCCAAGAAAAAAATGTTTTTTATTCTTAAAAATGGCAAAGTTGTTGAAAAACGTTAAAAAATAAATTTTCGTTTCAAACCGTCGTGATAACACAAAAATGGAATGATGCAGTTCGATTCCTAGAACCCGAAAAAAACTATCGCAGAGTAATTGATCAAACTTCCGGCAAATCAATGTCACTGTGAACTCACTGCAAGCGACCTAAAAGCACGTGTTCCTCACTATATGTTGGTAAAAGGAAAAGAGTAACAATAACGTCTGGAGGAATAATAAATATTGAACTTATTCGATTAAACTATAAATTCTTAAGCGATGAAGCATTAAAACAGGGGCGCCCATGCCCATTCCGCAAGCCGCGCATTTGTTGTTGTTCGACGCATAAGAATTAAGGGCGCTTATGCAACTTAGGCGAGCCATAAGCTTTTGTAATGCAACAAACAATTGCTAAAACCGACTTCGATATATCCGTTACTCATGAAAAAACATGTTTAACAGTGTTCCTGCGTTCCTTAGGGTGAACATCTGAAAAGTATGCAACACTTTCTTAACTCGGCTAATTGTCACATTTTTGCTCATAACTTGAGAACCGCTCATCTGATCCTTATCATTTCTTCGGCAAATTTATTTGTTTTGCTAATTACTAACTATCTTTAGAAGATACGAATCGTCTATCTTTAAAACTGTAGGAGATAAACAGTTTTTTTTTAAATTGCGGGGGCGGGAGTGGGCGTGGCCAAAATTTGAAACAAACTTGATCTGCGTGCAGTTAAAAGAAGCATTTGTCCCATACATGTCAAACCGTTATCTCTTACCATCTCTGAGAGCTAGGTGTTCATACAGACAGACGGACAGACGGACACGGACTGTCTATATCGAGTCGGCTGTTGATGCTGATCAAGAATATATATACTTTATATGGTCCTTCTGCCTGTTACATACATTTGCACGACTTTAGTATAACCTTTTTACTCTACGAGTAACGGGTATAAAAACAAGCTTAAATTTGTAGTTGACGAGTGCAGACCTGCAACAACGACATCAAATCTGTCTCTCTTCTTTCTCTTCGATGTTTCTCGCAAGATCGAAGGCAACAACAAATTAGCTTGGCGTACTCGGCACTCGCCTCGCTAGCATGGGCCCGAACGCTTTCCGCTACACACACAGAAATTTATTGTAGTTATTCTTGCCAAAAATATATTTTGCGTATTAGTATTTTCTTTCAAGCGGGCATAAGCTCAGTTTGGGCGCACCTCCATTAAAAATTAAAAATCCAACCGCGAACTATTCAACTGAGAACTTAATTAGGGATTGTTTTTATAAATTAAGGAGCTTGTATGCCAACTCTAATTGGAACTCTATCTGTCTAACTCTAAAGTGCAAAAAAACCTATAGCTCGGGTGAGCCTCAGAAGCAAAGTGTACTTTCTGTACCTGGCCAGGCCTAGAGCCTAACGTCTTCTAACATCAAGCGTCAGATATCTTTTCCGATTCCAGCACTGAGGATAATTGGTACTGGAAATTATACCACGACAGACTGTGGCATTTCTGATTCCAGTCTTGCGAAATCAGATGTAGGGTCCGACATGTCCGTCCAGGAGGTCCCATTGTAGATATACCAAGTGCAGTGGTGGCGCTTCTTTTTCCACTATTTCGGTAAACATTGCTGAAGTAACTGGGGTGTAAAGTGCTCCAAAGCCTCTTATAGGTATTCCACCAAAGAAGCATATCTTCGTTTCTTTGCTTGCCGCTGATCTCACATCTGATGAAGTTAAAGAATACATTTAGGCCAAAATTCAAGTCACTGGTACTTTGGTGGAAAAATTCAAGTTTTCGTAAAAAAGAAGAAAGTGCGCCGGAAAATAGCTTTAAACCAATTTGTTAAGAGGAATATAACCATTAAGGCGCTTCTTAATTCTACTGTTGCATCAAAAAACTAACTTACTAAACACTAAAATCGAAAATCTCCAATTTAACAATTTTTCCCACCACAGCGCTCCGGCCCTTCGTCGGATTTGACACATAATTTAATTGTTGTGTGTTAAAATTACTTACTTTTTCCGTTTTTATTACTTGTTCCTATATTCCTCCATAATCTACTACTCTCTTCATTCTGCCATCGAGTCGATATCTCTTTTATTATAAAACAGTTACCTATTAATTGTTCTAGGAGACTTTAACTTGCCGGAAGTTATATTGTCCACAAATAATGAATCCAATAAGATTTTTCTGCTATGAATATAAATAGTAATAATACTAAACATATAAATAGCTTATCACATATTTACTTTGAGCACTTTCAAACGTTCCCACCATCAGGGTGAAAGTACATTGCTGATAATTGTATGGTCAGTCATAATTTCTTAGATCAAGTGAATAATTACACAGTGCTACAGTGCGATATATCCTGGGTAATAACGCAGAGTACGCTGAAGAGAAGGTGTGTATAGGACTTCCACAAACTTGGTCCTTCGGGACCCCCAAAATCTGAAAGTACGGTCCAAAAATAGTTTCTTTATCATTTTGCTCACCGATTTTAAATAACTTTGCCACTTCTTTTTGCGACAAGATAATTCTGATGATTCTAAGGAAAGGCTCGAAAGTCGTGGTCAGTTCAATCTGTGAACTTGTATTTACATGGACTATAGACTAGTAGTGCCGCTTTGTAGTTGTTGCACTGAAAACTGTACACTTAAAATAAAAATTAAATGCATAAAAAATCTGTCAAACTTTACCATTTTACTTTCCACCCAAAGCTGACTTAAGCAGCTTCTCTCCGAAAAGTCATATTTTACTGAGCCAAATTGCTTTCATAATAAAAATATCTGTTCTAAGACCTAACCAAAACTTTCATTCATTAAAAATATATTTCATTTTCCATTACAGCATTTCCCCACTGTTTGTGGCCCCTGAGAAGACCTTTTTCCAGCGGACGACGGAAGTGCAAGGTACGTAAATAAGTCAGAATGCACTTGAAATGCTTAACCATAAATAAAAACAATAACAATAAAATACTAAGCTCCTCTGCCACAAAGTATGGCACAAAGAAGGCAAAAGCCAAAAAGCGCCAAAAGGAAAGCGAAGAAATTAAGTGCTAAACTTTTAAGGCTGTCACAAAAGGGGGCACAAGCAGCTAGTAAAAAATTCAAAACTTGTGTCAGGCAATATACATATATAAAAGCGTATCCATGTTAAATTCTTAGTGCAAGAGCCGCGCATTGTTTGACTAGAACTATTCGCTAAAATATTTCTTTATTTAAAGTCACGCGCGCCATTGTTAGCTTGTTTTTTGACCCACCCACTCACACACACACACAATCACAGTAACACTTATACACGCACAATTTTTGTGCGGGGCTTTTTGCAAATTTTTTGGCAAAGTCAAAGCAGGAAACCTCTTCTCGGGGGTGGTTGGCAGAGACATGCTTAAGCTCAAGCTTTATGAGGCCACTAAAAGGGAAGTGTATAAAGGCAGGAAGCGGGACAATATATTAGAGTGTGTGTGTGTGTGTGTGTGTGTGTGTGTGTGAGTCAGCTAAAAGCCTTTGGCGCAACCACTTGAATTTGCCAGTCGCTCGCCGAGTGCAGCGCAACTTTTTAGAAACGGATGCAAGCCGAATTACCCGACAGAGCGAGAGAGAGCGAGTGACTATGGTGTGAAAGAGATTTTGCGAATTTCAGCAGATAGCCAGATGACTATTTTGGGGGCCAGCGGGAGGGGGCAAAAAAAGTTTTATGCTCACGCCAAAAAGTGCAGTCAACGCACTTAGAGTAAGTCTCCAAATATGAGTTGTGAATGGGATTGCATCTGGGGAAAACGGCAAACTTTTTAGTTCTAATAAATGTGGCGGCTTTGCTTGCTAAAAGTTTTCGGCCAAAGATGCATCGGAATTTTGGTAATGAGGCGAATGTGGTGAAAATTAATGGAAATTGATTTGAAAATGGTTAACGAACAGTTTAAAACAATTATTCAAGGTATTTATCAGCTGTTTTTGCAAAGCACTGACACATAAACTACGTTTAAAGAATGGAGTGCTTTGAAATAGGATGGATTCAGAATTATATTAATTTTAAATTTGGCTTTACACCAGATTATATTGAATACCTATTACTGAATGAATAAGCAGTGTGGATTATGTATGAAATTTAGCTTAATGCTTTAAAGTAACTGTGTTCAAACATCGTAAAAAACATTATAATTAAGATCGGGGAATGCGGTATATTTGTATACTTATATTGAAATCGAACCTCACACACTGCAAGATTAGCTTTTACATGTGGATCAAAGAATAGAGGTTTCATTATTGATATTTTGATGTAGCTAATGGGACGTATGGGTAATAATAAGTTCAAACTTTGCGGCTTTTAAAATTCTTGTTCAAGACTTTATTATCTTTACAATACAAGAGATTGTTCCAATCTGGCAGGCAACAAATAATAACAATCAATATAATGAAGTTGAATTTTTTGAGTTATTTATATACTAGTCTCTCAGTCTTAAAGCTATCAAGCTGAAACTTTGCACAGAGTCTTCTTTTTACTGCACTCTGCTAATATGTCGGAACCGGATCGGATGACTATATCTTATAGCTGCCATAGGAACTATCGGTCGAAAAGTGGGTCTTTGTGAGAAAACCTTTTTTGTTTTTAATGTTAACGCCCTCAACTCAGCGATTATAAATATTATACTCTTTTACACAGATTTTGAAGTTTTGGTCAAAATCGGATGACTTTATCTTATAGCTGCCATAGGAACTATCGGTCGGAAAATGGGTTTTAAAAAGAAAAACTATTTTGTTTTTAATGTTACAGCCTCCCGCCATTTGCAAGGGTATAAAAACTTCGACAAAGACGAAGTTAGCTTGGCCTTCTTGTTTTTTTAGTTTTTAGACACCAAAAAAGAGTTATAGGTGAGAATTGCTTTGAGGCCTCTTTTTGGAGAAGCGGGTGTGCACTTTTTAAATGATTAAGTAAAATATTACCACATATTTTGCTCTTGCAAGTGATGAAAAAGGTCCCAAGCAATTGACTTTAGAATTTTTCTCGACGAGTTGGTAACTGTTCCTTCTCCGTCTCGTCATGAATATTACCAATTTTTGTACATTTGTATAATTTTGTTTTTACCCTTAGCAAGAGTTTTGCCGTTATTAGTGGTGGAATTTTTTTCGATTTTAATCGATTTCAAAAATTATATCGATGCATTGTCAACATGGAAAGAAACTATTCACTAATCGATGTATCGATGTTTTTACCAGCTCAAGGTATCTTTCGTGTTCCAACGATCATTTTTCTGGTTCTCTAAAGATTGACTTACTACTGAAATAAATACTCTACTTTCATTGGTTCAGACGGCTTCCGTAAGGTTGGAAGCTTCTTTAATAGTTACGATCTGCTACAATGATTAGAAAGTCGAAATGAAGCTTTGATCCCGAACTCTGGATTTAAGACTACAGTCCAGCCGACTTGGCGTTAGAAGTATATAAATATATGTGGCCAGAGTTTTTCTCAGCCTGAGAGCAGTTTCAGTAGCAATTTATGTACCCAGAGTGCATCTGTTGGGCATCACTATTCTGAATTTTCGTTATGGTTCTGAGGACGGGTACGATGTTTCCGTATATTAGTATTGCGCTTACAACGGCTGAGTGTACCCAGTGTACTATTATAATGCAGTGTACTATTTCATTTGTTTTCATTTGCTTTTTTGATACGTTTAGTAATATTTATGGTGGTCTTTAATAAGTATTTACACAAAATGCCTTGTGTGAGCGACCGAAAAATTTAATTCTATATTTAAAACAACAGCCACAATTTGTGCGACAATATCAAATTTCGAAATTGCCATATTGAATTAACTCTTGCTAACATTTAAATAGCATAATTTTGCTGTTGTTTTTTTTTTTTGGTACTTTATATACCGTAATTTTTTTGGTTCTAAAAGTTTTTATTTTATTTTCCTTTGAAATGATTTATTGCATAAATTTCATTAATTTGCTGTGCTGTCATAAAAACGACAGCAACGAGCAGAAAAAAGAAAAAACTGAGAGAGAGAGAAAATAAAATAAATTTGATTTGCGCGCGCGTGTTGAGTGTGTGTGTGTGTGCGTGGTGTTAAACAAATTTTTATAGCCCACCTATGGGCTGATGGCATACACTCAAAATGGTATTTATGGCTTGCCACCAGAGAGACATCATCTCATTTTCTCCGCACCGTTTGGCAATTGGAATTTTAAAATTTTTCAAGCTCGTCGCTGTACAATGTCAAGAACACATGTTTGTCGAGGTTGCTACGTGTCAGAAATTAAAATGCAACTGTATGTACAAGGGCCTTATCAAGTTATCCCCTGCTTGGGCGCAATAGATCGTGTCTAATTTATGAGCAGGGCGCTTAGGCTTTACAACAAACTTATTATTACACATACGCAGTGTGTGCCCAAATAAGTAGGCTTTGCAAAAAGAAACTCGCTTCCTTTTCTAATTTACGCCTGGCGGGCTCCTGGCCGGCACGAGCATTTTCCATTAAGTCTGCAGCTGCTTTCGTCATAATTCATGACTCCCACACACTCACACACTGTCACAGATTGGGGCATGTTAATTTGTAGGCCACTGCAAGCGGAAGTCCTTTTGAGGTCTTTAAACGCAAATGAAAGGCAAGCCGAAGCTTTTACTGCCTGCCCCAGCTCGTGTGTCATTTGTGTGTGTCTCTATCTGCCTCCATTGCCACTGTCGTACATTTGTGCCAGTAGATGCGTGTTGCTCTAAATTAGATTTTCATTTGCGTGGCTGTTTTCTGTGAGTGTGTGTCGTTGGTTGTCCTTTGGTTTGTGTGCGGCCAATTTCCAGCTCTCTACTTGGCAAGTTTATGACCCAAACATAAAACCCTTTACAACAAACACAAGAAACACACACACAAAATCAATGCAAAAATTAATTAATCCAAGTAAAGTGATGAAGCTGAAGCTGTCATAAAACGGAATATACAAGTGGGTGGGTTTGATGTGTGAATTGATTACCTTAGTACTGAATATAGAAAACTTGTCAGTTTTGTAAATTGTTATTGCTATTGAAGGAAGAAATCTCCTAAGCCCACAATTGGGTAACTACATAGCATTACGCTACTGTGTTAGTAAACAGAAGGACATTTTTCATTATAATTTTTAAATTGTAGTTAACAGCTCATTCGAAATATCCATCTATCCGTCTGTCTGTATAAAAGCTTCTATTAAAAGAGACTATAAGAGATGAATATGTAAGCTATACGGAAATAAAACTATTTTCATATTTAACCGAAAAAAAATTGCGAGAGACTTAATTTATAAATAAGATCTTTGTGAAGTTCTACATATGTGTTAGCCTTAACCTAATATGTATTGTATTTGAAAATAAGATGACTTTCATATCAATTAGAATTCGGATTTCAAAAAACGGAAAGCGAGCTGTGACAGAGTAAGATAGTTTGGCCGGGAGTGGTGCAGCGGGTAGTGTGTGAGCCTGCTGTTTAATTTTATATTTTATTATCGGAATAAAGTTTAAATGAAGAAATAAAGACAAAATGCCAATATTCTCTTCAGCTATGATCTATTGCGATCATCGAAGATCAATTCGGTGTTCATTCATGGATTTTCTTTACCGATACCTTATTTTCTTCAAAAAAATGAAATTCTTAAAAACAAAAAGTAAAAATAATTTTGTTCTATTTTGGATGTGAAACATCCTAATCTCGGTACGGAAGATTTTGGTAGCAGTAGAATATGATTTCAGCATCACGTGACGCTGGCGTCATTCATATTTTGTGCTGTTTTGAGGAGTGTCCCGGGATGGGCAGAGGGAGGAAGCGTGCGGAGAGATCTACAAAAGATGCTGAAGAGTGTGAAAGGGAGGAAACTTGGTGAGATCTGGGTGGTATCTAGGTGGGGTTAGGGTGGGATTTTGGCAGATAATGAAGGTACCTGTATGAGATCTGGGTTGGAGCTGGGAGGGATTTGGTAGTGATCTTATTCTTTTATTCCAACCTTAAAAAAGTTCAGCTATTTTTTTGAAATTTGGAAAAACAAAAATAAAAATCATTTTAAAAAAAATAATGGTATTAAATTTTTTTTTACTATTTTTATTGCTTTACCTTTAAGAGAAAAACAACAGATTTTTTTCGTTTACTTTGGAAGATATTAATTTCGACTCTCTAAATCAGTGGTGCCCAAACACGCACTATCAAGCTTTGTGCTTGTGTAAACGTCATTATGTCAAATATGGGCTAGAATCAAACACACAAATGCGTGCTATTTAAAGAGCATACGTATTCTCTCTCTCTATCTCTATGTCGGCTGCGACGCTGGCAGAATTATGAATTCCTATCACACGGGATAGGGCAATTGACATTTGGGCACCACTGCTCTAAATTGATCATTTCACCCACTATGCATTGCAGTGTGGGCCAGAAATCTCATTTTTTGGCTAAAACTTTGGCATTTCTACACCAGCCTAGCTAGGACGCTGAAATTTTTTTCAATGTCTTTTTAAAAGATTGAACTTGAAGTACATTATTTAAAAAGCACATACAAAATTTTATAAGATATTTATAATCCAACTGAAATTTAGAGAATATTTTAACTATGTTGTTTTTTAATTTTAAAAAAATAGAGGCATGCTAACTTCGGCTCGACCGAAGTTTATATACACTTGGAGCTTGATATATGCCTGACAGTTTGATTGAAATTATGTAATATCATTGAAAACTTATAAATACGAGCGTTGGGAGCGATAGCACTAAAAGCAAAAAAGTTTTTCTCTCAAAAAAATAGTTTTTCAACCGATCGTTCCTATGGCAGCTATATGCTATAGTCATCCGATCCGGCCGGTTCCGACAAATGTGCAGTGTGGTTACGATAGCTTTAAAACTGACGGAGGAGATAGAATAGAAACGAACGGACAGACGGACATGGCCATGTCAACTCAGCTCGTCATGATGATCAAGAATATATTTCCTTTATGTGGTCGGAGATGCTTTCTTCTATGCGTTACAAACATCCGGACAATTTCAATATACCCTCTCCAAGGGTATAAAAATTGGATACTTTTTGGCTAGACAATGTAAAAAGGAACAACATTTAAGACTCGATTTTTGAAAACCAAAGAAAACCGCGCAAAAGCGCATACCTACAGCTTAGTGCAATATATTAAGAAATTAGTAAGCCATGTTGCAAGCGAATTCAGAGGGGTACTTTTGGGTACTCTCAACACAAATTTGCCAAATGTAAAAATACCCAAAAAATTTAAGAGTTTTTTTTGGCATTTTTTTGTTAGCGCTTTCAAATGGAAACATCATTATATTGTTTTTATTGCAAACTTGTCTGAAGTCGCACAATAAAAATCAAATTTCGGTGACTTTTGCATGCATAAATCTGACTGCTGCTGACATAAAAAAATAATTTTATGAAATGGTTCCAAATTTTGCATAAAATAGCTTTTCGACAGTCGTTTTATCCAGTTTCCCAAACAAAAAATGAAGACTTTTGGCCAAAATTTCGGCCCGCTTGCATTGTATGGAATCTGTCTAATAAAAATCATTTCTATGCTAGCAGGAAAAAGCCTCATTTGTGACGGAGAATCCTTTTCGGTATACTTCTCCTGTGGAAATGGGCTGGCATGCCAATTGATATTATGATAGACAGCAGTCAGAATCAACCTTCCAGCCCAACTCTTTTTTAAGGAGCGTACCACTCAGAATTATGAAACCATTCTAGTTCCGAGAATATTCTCAGCGTCTGAGCACATAGCTTAAACTTCTTGGCTGGGTTCTATTCATTCTTACTATTCTGTTCCCAATAGTCAGAAACATAATAGCTTGACTTTCTTTTCCTCTTCGATATTCATCAATTTTTTTTATCCTTTTGCCTGGTTTCTTTTCCTTTCCCTTTTTTCCGTACTTTTCAATTTTTTTTTTGCTTTAAATTTTCTCTTTGTCTTGCATTCCAAATTTTTCTACTCGGCTCCTATTTCTTTTCTTTTGCTTTTCTTATTTTTAAGCTTAATCTCTTTCGAACTTTACTATAAAAAGAAAGAGGTTATACATTTTCTTAACAACTGTACTTTAACCTGCAACCTTTTTGCTTTTATATTGATTTGTCTTACCATTCCCACAAAATAATTTAAAGAGGCACACATAAAAGTTGTCAGCAAATTATACTGATTTTCTTTCAATGTTACCAACTCAATTTTCTGAACTAACGTACGCCCTTTAATAACAAGTGAGACTCACCTAATCCTATAGATTTCCGCAAACGCATGTGTTGTTGTTTTTGTTCTAGAATTTTTTTAATTTGTCAGTTTCCCCACAAAAATTTGCAACGCCGTATGCTAGGCAACGAATTTTACTTTTTGAAACATTTAATAGCAAAGTTTTAGCATAATCGAACGCAACTTTTTAATAAGGCAAAAAACAGCGAGTAAAGAAAACAAAAATCCAAGCAAATATAATCAAGTAGCAAGGCCTGAAAAAACGAAGAATTTGTCTGCTCCGCTCCCAGCCCAAAAGTATGCTATGTAATAATAACGTTAAAAGATAATGAGCAGTACAACAACAAGTGGCTGACATTTTTGGAAGTGGAAGTTTCTGCGATTTGTGGGTAGGTGGGGGCGGCTCTTGCTAAGAATAGAGAGGAAGTGGAAAACAACGATGAAGAGTAACAAATAGGCAACTTGAGCCCCAAAGTTTCAAGAGTCAAAACATTTGCCCAAACTCGTGCGTGCGTGGATGTCGGGTGTGGGGTGTGGGTGGGTGTGTATGTATTTGTGATATTTATCGCTTCTTAAGTATTTTTAAGAAGTTTGCCACGGTAACTTTTACTTTCGCCTGGCGACAAACATTTTTATCTTAAGCATATTTCGAGTGGCACTTCACTTCACTTGTCCCAAGTTCTTCGTTAAGCGGGGTGAGTGGGGCGAAAATTCTTGGCCAAGTTTTGAAGGCTTTAATCAAGTGAAGGGCAGGTAATAAGTTAATTGTTCGCTGTTTTTTAAAGACTTTTAATCCAGGAATCCAAATTGTCACATAAAAACAATTTACTACATACTTTACTTTATAATCTCTTCTTTATTTCTCTCCTCTTTGCAGTTATTAGAAACAAACAATAGACTAAGCCAAGTCTATTAACAGAACACACATTGAAAGCCCTCCCCCCACTTATCTCTACCAACAAAGAGGAATATGTAAGCCCAACAGCAGCAGCAGCGCGAATTGGTAGGACAGGCAACCCCTGCCAATGAGCTGTCAGCATTTAAGGCGGCTGAAATTGCCGAGCAGCCACACAATTGAAACAGTTAGCCGGCAAATCGGATTTCGAATTTGCTATATTGACATAGGGAAATCGTTAGCTGGGCTCAGCCTCCGCCGCTCAGCTGAAGCGGGCTAAATTTAAAATTAAAAATAAAATAAAATAAATCAAAGCACGGCGCACCAAGTGATATGCTAATGCCTGGAAGGCAGCTCTCTCCGTTCTCCATGTGCTATGTGCCATGAATATTTCATGAGGCCCACGCTAAGCCAGCCCCAAGTGATGACAATAAGCTGAGCCAAGAGAGAAATCAAGTTGGAAAAAATCGCACATACACTGCAAAAAGAGTTTTCCTTAAAATGACGGATTTAAGAAAGGCCAGCACCATCAATGGGCTAGAGAGCACACCACGACTGCACAAACAGCTATCCTTCAGAGAACGCGATCGTCATGCCCATCCCCTGCTGCATTCACTGGCCGATCATGGCTGTAGTCTGAGCAGTGGTGGCAATAGTGTGGCCAGTACTACCAGCAGCAGCACCGCCACCACTGCCCTGGGTGGTGCCACACAAACTCAACGTGGCATTGAGTTCGATGAGCATGACATTTTCTATGTTTCACCTTCGAAACGAAAAAGCGGCGGCGTGGCACCCAGTTGCCCTGCTCTACGTCCTGCCCAGGCCTACGAAACCGGCAACAATCATCAGGTGGTTACCTTCTCCAACTATGTCAGCGAGCAGCGGGTAACGCCCACCCCCTCGCTTCGCGGTTCGCTTAAGCGCAGCAAAGGGCGCAGCAATCAATCCTTGTGCAGTTGCGATGCCGGCGATGAGGCCCAACTGCAGCCGGATGCTGCTCGACCGCTGTACGAGTATAGCCTGGAGCGCCGACGCAAAACCCACACCTATACGTGCGAGCAGAATGCACAAATACTCATGAGACTGGAGCGCGAACGTAATCGTAAATTATCGCTGACTTTGACGGGAGAAGCGGGCGCTGGAGATCTGCAGGTGAGCTCATTTGAGGTTTATGCATATACACATAATTGTAATCATGAGCGGATGACGGCACGTGCCCGCCGGGTGGCGGGCCTTTTGCTGGTTGTTGATAGTCAAACAATTCACGGCACGTAAAAGCCACACACACAGAGCAAACAGAGCCAGAACATGACACTGGACTGACATTGTGCCACCTGGCATCTGACACTTGGCGTTCCTGTCTCAGGGTCCTTATGCCAAGTGGGCTTTGAAGTAGGTGTAAGACAAGAGATGGTCTATCTTATCTTGTATTTATTTATTTTTTTATAAATTTTAATCAAGAACCCACTGGGTAATATGGAGGGTATCAGAACTATGTAAACCCAAGGCCAAAGTGTTTGTTTAGCCGGCTTAAGGTCAACGGTGGATTCTAATTCAATAATCAACTAAGATTTATTACATATGTTTGGTTTGTACAGTACTGTTTCATGGGCCTCCCGGTCTTCTTGCTGTCACACTTCCACTTTTATCCCTATCAAATGGCCACGGCGAATAAACACTTGGAATTTTCAAATTGAATTTAAGAAACGTTCATAGAACGATTTTAAGAAGAAGCGAAAGTTATGCAAAGCGTTTTGAAGCTGGTCTTATATAAACCAAAACTGATGTGAAGGGTATAAGAATGCCATATGGTAGGTGGCATGGCGGAGGAAAGAAAGATATGTTAAATTTCATGGAATCAAACAAATCATTATAATATATCGAGCTCAAATTAATCTCTGAACTCCTTAAGCAATCTATACTGCTCAATGCATTACCGGATTTTCAAATTAATAGCAACTTTCAAATTATTTCACATTTACATTTAAAAGCTAAAAACTGTTTTCAATATAGGTACGGGTTGGTGGGGTTTTTATTATTCCAGTCATTCCCAGACACATCAACAAAGCTAAACATTTTGTTAGACAAGTCTTAGGTCGCTGGTGACCCATTTTTTTGCCACAACAACAAAAAGAAAATATTCACATATCTGCTTAAAATTTTTGTAATGACTCTCACAGAATCAATCTTGGTCTTTGGTTAATTCATTTCCTTTGGAATTTGATATTATATAGAGACCTTTATAGGCTTAGACCAAGAACATTTTGTACTTAGTTTTGAAGTATTATTTTGCTTCAAACATGCATTGGGGTTGACTTTTAAATTAATAAACTTCGATGAAGAACCTTTTGCACTTATTTTGAGAGTAAATCGGGCTGTACTTAACACGATAACCAATTAATAATATGACCAAAAAGATGTAATAATAGTTATAATAGTAAAAAAATCGTACTTGAAATAAGAATTTTGTACTTGAATCAAGTATTTTCCTACTTACCGTACTATTGACACCGTTCGTACTTGATTCAAGTACAAAGTTCTTGGTTTTTTTTCTGAGTGTATGCTCTGACTCTAACGAAACTAAAAACTAGAATATCAGGTTACATTTCTGATATATAAAGAAGCAACGAGAGCATTAGTCCAAAAAACAACACTTGCGGCCCATTATACTGAGAACGGACACCCTCGGGATCAAGCAGCTGTGAACATCTTACAACAATAACAACATCGCAATAAATTGCTTACATCAGAAATGCTTCACATCATTAGCACACCCTTACATATAAGAATGAACCACAAAACACACACTGAAAGTTGCGCGAATTTATACAAACATTTACTTGACCACACCAAAATTGAAGTTAAAGTTTTTTCTTAAGCTCTTTCTTTGTTTGAGTTCTCAAAATAACCTGATATGAGAACACTGATATCAATAAAACACGTTTTTTTATATAAGCTTCTCAGATTGACTATTATCTATTCTGAGCAAATCGTATCGTAGAGAACTCAGATCAGTGAAATAACAGCTTTAGCAGTTCTACATTTTACATTTCAATAAAAATTTTGTTAAGCAATCAAGTTGCCTTTTAAAACTCCCATAAACATTTGGGGTGGGAATCTAGTTCTCCTTCCATAAATTTTATTCTTTATTTTCGGACTTAACAGGCTGTAACTTTGCATACGGTCCTGACTGAAATGCCACAAAATTTCCATAATTAATGCATATGTTTTACTATATGGTGAGATGGCGTCAATTAATATCCGACAAACAGAATGGCATTTAGCAAATAGTTAAGTTTAACATAATTGCTAAAAATCAAGTAACATTTTACTTTGAAGGTCGATTTCGACAACGCACTGTGGGCCAGAAATCTCATTTATTGACCACAACTCTGGCATTTCTAAACCAGCCTAGCTAGGAAGCTAAAACTTTCGACGAAAAACTCTTTAATATATTGAACTTAAAGCACATAATTTTAAAGGCAACAAAAAAATGTATAGGTTAATTGGTTTTGACCCAATTCTTGCATAGAAGTATATATAAGTACCAGATAACTAAAAAAAAAAAAAAATGTCCTGATATGTCTAATGGTTTAAGAGATATTGACGCAAGCAGTTTTTGACCTTGACTGCCCACCCTGTCGAGGAATTTCAGTTAATCTGAATGCATTCACCGATTTTTCCATTTATTTTACCTCCTCTTTATTTAATACTTAAAACAACTAAATAAACATAAAAATTAAATTAATTTAAAATTCAGTTTTTTAATATATTACAATGTACTTTCAGTTCTTCTAAGAGTACGCTACACATTTTGACACATTCTAAAAGAGAGCTTTTCCTATAGTTCGACGTTTAGAAAAAAAAACATACTTCTAGGTTGACTGCTTTAAAGAACATTCTTGATTTCATTATTTTAAATGCGATTTTATAAAAATTCAAAGCAAAAGCGCATACCTACAGCTATAGTACATTATTCAAAGATAGTAAGCTATATTGCAAGCAAATTAAGAAAGGTACTTTCGGGTACTCTTAACTCAAAGTTGCAAATTGTAAAAAAACCCATAAAATTTTAATTTTTTCCATATTTTATGTAAACGCTTTCGAATGGAAACTTCTTTATAAATTTTTACGTCAATCTAGTGCGAAGTCGAAAATAAGAAATCAAATTGCGGCAGCTGTTGCTTTCCTTACTTTTGGTAACATTTTTCAATTTTTTGCATCAATTTGAAGAAAAATCAACTTTGAACGGCTGTCATTTTGTAATATTTGTAATAATGTTTTGTAAAAAGGTTCAAAATCATTGCCGAACTTTGTTTTATCCAGTTTTCCAAACAAAAAATTGGGACTTTTGGCCAACATTTCCGGCTGCTGGCCCAGTGTGCACCGTTGGCAATATCTATATGGCGTGATTGACTTTTCCAAGTTGCATTGATATGTGTACACTGTACAATCCTAGAAACTTCTTAAACTCAGCAATTTATCAGTAAATATAGCTTTGACATACCCACTTGTAAGCAGCATGAATAGCCACGCAAGAATGTAATTAAGAAGCTCGGAATTTTTTTAGATCGGTGTAATTATTACACAAGCAAAGCGAAACATTTTTATACCCTTGCAAAGGGTATTATAATTTTGCCCATAAGTTTGCAACGCACAGAAATATTCATTTCCGACCCTATAAACTATATATATTCTTGATCAGGGCGACGAGCTGAGTCGATTGAGCTTTGTCCGTCCGTCTGTCTGTCCGTCTGTCTGTCTGTTTCTACGCAAACTAGTCTCTCATTTTTTAAGCTATCGAGCTGAAACTTTTGCACAGAGTCTTCTTTTTACTGCACACTGTTAGTATGTCGGAGCCGACCGGATCGGATGACTATATCTTATAGCTGCCATAGGAACTATCGGTCGAAGTTTTTTTAAAAAAATTTTTTTTGTAAACGCCCCCGCTTCAGCATTTAGTTTTATGCGCTTTTACACAGGTTTGGAAGTTTTGGTCAAAATCGGATGACTATATCTTATAGCTGCCATAGGAACTATAGGTCGAAAAGTGGGTCTTTGTGGGAAAAACTTTTTGTTTTTAATGTAAACGCCTCCCGCTTCAGCAATTATTAGTTTTATACACTTTTACACAGATTTGGAAGTTTTGGTCAAAATCGGATGACTATATCTTATAGCTGCCATAGGAACTATCGGTCGAAAAGTGGGTCTTTGTGGGAAAAACTTTTTGTTTTTAATGTAAACGCCTCCCGCTTCAGCAATTATTAGTTTTATACGCTTTTACACAGATTTGGAAGTTTTGGTCAAAATCGGATGACTATATCTTATAGCTGCCATAGGAACTATCGGTCGAAAAGTGGGTCTTTGTGGGAAAAACTTTTTGTTTTTAATGTAAACGCCTCCCGCTTCAGCAATTATTAGTTTTATACGCTTTTACACGGATTTGGAAGTTTTGGTCAAAATCGGATGACTATATCTTATAGCTGCCATAGGAACTATCGGTCGAAAAGTGGGTTTTATTTAGAAAAATTTATCTTAATCTCTGATGTATTAAAACATTTGCAAGGGTATATAAACTTCGGCAAAGACGAAGTTAGCTTGGCCTTCTCGTTTGTTATTACACAGAGCACATAGGCGAGCCATTTTGATATTGATATTTTAAAATTTTTGACAGAGATTTGTAAGTCGGCATTCTGTAGCAATAAAGCAATAAAGAGACATTAATGAAATAGAATAATTAGCAAGCCCAGGTAGAGATCTGAGAGCTTTAAAGCTAGTTACTCATTTACTCAAACTCTGCCAAAATGTTCCTCAGCTAGAAGAGTGTGACTTGGTGGATAGTCAGGATTAGTGAAAATGAATTCTTATGACTTCCACAGTCGATAAATAAATAATGAAAATATTTTCCGAACCTATTTGTTTGCTTTCGTTAGTTAACCATCGGTAACGGTTTCGTTTTGATTCGATTCAAAATAAAAGTTGTTGTTAAAGCTTAGTATACACTTCCACCAAAGACTCGCCAAAACAAAAAACTCCATATAAAAAAAACTCACAAAAATTTTTGTGCCAAAATCCTTTGGCAGTGTCTTTGGTGGCAGTCCACACTCAAAACAAAAAGGCCTCGATTAAATACCGATAAAATACTAGATCCGTAGTTTTTGTATTTTTATCGATAGCTCCCTGAATAATTAATTTTAATTATTTCAAGAGGTATCGGACATTGCCGATACACAAATATGCGTAATCGGGTGAAATTTGGATAATTTTCTCATCAGTGATTGAGCGCAATATTTAAAGTAAGGTACAAAACACCGTGAGACTTCAATCATACTTAAACTGGGTTATAATTATGAATTTAATCATTGCAAAAGTGTCATATCTGCTCATCAGGCCCAGTAGCCAGGGTTTGGCAATGAAGAACGCATGTTAATAACTTGTATTTATTGATTGTAAAACTTATAGTTTAAAATTAAACCAAAAGCTACGGTCTTGGCAAAGTGACCATTTTACATGCATACATCTTAATATCTGGTCACATTGTCCCAAAACAAAAGAATTTTCACTTTTGGTATTTTTGTTTTGGCGAGTCTTTGGTGGAAGTGTATACAAAGCTTTAAGCTCACGGTGTTTTGTACCAAAAAACTCCATATAAAAAAAACTCACAAAAATTTTTGTGCCAAAATCCTTTGGCAGTCTCTTTGGTGGCAGTCCACACTCAAAACAAAAAGGCCTCGATTAAATACCGATAAAATACTAGATCCGTAGTTTTTGTATTTTTATCGATAGCTCCCTGAATAATTAATTTAAATTATTTCAAGAGGTATCGGACATTGCCGATACACAAATATGCGTAATCGGGTGAAATTTGGATAATTTTCCCATCAATGATTGAGCGCAATATTCAAAGTAAGGTACAAAACACCGTGAGACTTCAATCATACTTAAACTGTGTTATAATTATGAATTTAATCATTGCAAAAGTGTCATATCTGCTCATCAGGCCCAGTAGCCAGGGTTTGGCCATGAAGAACGCATGTTAATAACTTGTATTTATTGATTGTAAAACTTATAGTTTAAAATTAAACCAAAAGCTACGGTCTTGGCAAAGTGACCATTTTACATGCATACATCTTAATATCTGGTCACATTGTCCCAAAACAAAAGAATTGTCACTTTTGGTATTTTTGTTTTGGCGAGTCTTTGGTGGAAGTGTATACTAAGCTTTAGGTTAGATACCCTTAAATAAAACTAACAATCTTCCCATCGAGTAGGTCATGCTTAGAACCGTCATGAAACTTCATTCAACACAGTCAACGGTAAAATTGTTAGTCTCAGAGTGTAGACTTTTACGGAGAGAAGCACATGTAAAAAAATATTATTTAAAAAAAAACGAAAGGAAAAAAATATCGGAAAATTTATTCGTGATAATATTAATCGATAACACACACACACAAACACGCGAAAATGACCAGCAATTTGGGAAGCATTGTGTCGACGGCCACCTTCCTGCAGTCGACGGTCTCGCTGGTCAAACCTCGCAAGAAGCGCCAGCGCCAGCTGCCCACATTCGATTTGTCACTGGAGCAGAAGGTCGATATTAAAAAGGCATTCGATCTATTCGATACCGAATGCACCGGGTTTATCGAGGTCAAGGAATTGCGCGTGGCCATACGCGCTTTAGGTTTTGAGCCCAAGAAGGAGGAGATTAAGCGCATGATGGATGAGATTGATAAGGATAAGACGGGGCGTATAGCGTTTAATGATTTTTTGCATTTGATGCGCATGAAAATGTCTGAAAAGGACACCAAACAGGACATGATGAAGGCCTTCTCGTTCTTTGATGATGATCGCACGGGAAAGATATCGTTTGACAATTTAAAGCGTGTGGCCAAAGAGTTAGGGGAGAATCTGACCGATGAGGAATTGCAGGAGATGATCGATGAGGCTGACACGGATAACGATGGTGAGGTGTGTCGTGAAGAGTTTATGGCCCTCATGAAGAAGACCAATTTGATTTAGTTAGCAGTAGAAAAAAAAAGCTAGGTTGGGGCGGAAACGACGTTATATTTCACACAAACCACACTTTAGGCCAGTGTTTTTTCTTTTACACAAAAACATCGTTTTCTTGAAGAAGTTTGGATATGCTTCGGTTCAATAAAGCTCTGAAAAAAATGTAAGATGGCTGCCTTTCCTCTGACCTTGGCAACAGAAAAATGGGTTGAGTTCCACATTTAAAGCGTCCAATTAACCTGCCATTTGTCACCATTAACACGCATCCCTTCATGCATGGGGGAGCTCGGCAATTACAAAATGGTAAACCTGCCAACGAGCCCCGCTCACATTATCTATGCGCTGCGCTCCCGGCTCTGTGTGCCACTTTTGTGTGTGTGTTGGTGGCGAGTTTGATATTGTTGAGCCAACGTTTACTCTCCTTTTTTTGTTCCGAACTGTCGTTATTTTCCAGCATCCAACATCCAGTACAGGCCGCTGTCATGCATAACAAATCTCTTTGACACATTTGATGTATGCGAAGGGGTGGCGGCCAGCTGCAGCTGCTCCACTTTGAGTTGTTGCAACAAATTGCGGCTGCCATTTGATGGCATGCGTCGGCAGCCAAACGGAGACACAGTGACGATGCCTCTTTCTGTTCAAACGGCAAACATAATTTAGTAGCATCGTTTTGGGTTTTTATTTACGCTATGCGTTACATTTGGCTCCATTTAGTTGTTAGTCCACGGACTAAGCTCCGACAAAACAAGCTCTGGCTTTAAATTCATCAAGTTGTTGTGCTGGGTGGATGGATGGGGATGGATGAATGAATGAAAGAGTCTGGATTTATGCGGCGAGACATTTGACAGATTCCCATATATTTTTTGAATCACCTCCTCAATTCAATTCAATAATTGCTGAAAGTATTCCCAAATGTATGCCTTAAGGATGTAAGGAAACCAAATTAGGTACAGCCAGCATGGATGCGGCTGGCCTTTGGCAATATCAAATTTAATTATGCCATAGACACTATACACGCACCCCCAGTCAAAGGAAGCCCATAAAAGGCGTGCGAAAAGAGGGAAAGGTTTATCCATCGTCCGCATTCTAAGTGCGCATTGGCAGGGCTGCCGTCCTAATTGAATTTGCTACGGTCAGCGGCATCATCATCATCATCGTCTTCTTCACTGGGAGCCACTCACCCACGTAGCTAGATTTGAAATTGAATTCTGAATACGGCAAATACATTTGCATTGATTTGCTTTTTATTTTTATGTGTCCCGACGACGCATGACCATTAATAAAAATTTCCCTGGGCGGTCCGGCAGATTATTTATATTTTTATTTTGTTTTTTTCATAATTTACTTTGTCTTGTCGCTTTGTGTCCGTTGTTTAAGTGGAAATTGAAATTTTCATATTTTCATTAGGCGGTGTATGGGGCGTAATTCTTTGTGCTGTCGCCTGTCGCAAATAATTTATGCAAATATTTTAGCGGTGGCGTGTGCTGCATATTTTAAGGCTGGCCAATTTATGAGTTGTTTGGTGTTTTAGGTGATTTTGCATATTATTTTTTTTTGGGAAGGAAAACAAGTTAATTAGATATTGGGAGCATATTCTACCCAACATGCTAAATCATGTTGAGCGGAATTTTAAAGTGTCATTTCTATACATAACTTTAGATTTAGAAATTAAAATTTAAATCATTTCTTATCAAAAGCAGATAACCATAGCTCATCTTCCACATAAACTAAAAACCTGCACCTGGATTCCAACTCACGACATGACAAAAGAGTCTATCCCTCAACGCCATTGAACACTCCGTCGTCATTCGAAGAAATGTGAACATCATTTAAAAAATGTGAAACTTATTCGGATTGATGTTGAGGTGTTATTAAAATCGAAACTAAGTTGTTGCATTTTTAGATTTCTTTGCCTGTGACCCGCGCATCCCTGCCAACAATTTTGTCTGAAGTGCAGTATCTACAATATGTAGTGTCTTTGATATAACCAAGACATGTAAATAGTATTTACTTAATATATGTATATTTTCATGCTAAACCGATTATGACTACAAAATATATATCGCTCACTTACTTCAATACTGGCATAACTCAAAAAACACAAGCGATATGTACTATATTCTGCGCTGTTCACTTTTAAATGAAAGCAAGTTCAAGTGAAGTGAAGCGCATCACGGTTGCGGCCGTTGCTGTGCATAGTCTATTTTTACGGTGCTGTTAATAAATGGACTATTGTCCTTTTGATAAATCCCAAACTTTAAGGATCTAAAAACAAAGCGCATTTCTATACATCAAAATTTTTATTTATTCTGGTAATTTCATTTCATTCCCCTCAAAGTACACATTCATTCTGCATTACATTTGTGCCAACGGCTTTTTTCCCTATTATGTGGGTAGTATCTCTCTAGAAGGTCTGTGCGTTAATGAGCCCCACTATAAACCCCTTCCGAAATGGGCAGGCAACAAGAACGTGAATAAAAAAGATCCGGCAACCCCAGTTCAAATCTAGGTAGAACCTTTAAATTTCTTTTCTTAGAAAGTTTTAATAGTCAGTGCCTATAACCTAAAAGTAAATAAATGAATATGCAGTACAAATTTTAGCTTAACATATTTGTGAAGTTTGCCTTATATGCCTATCCTTTATGGACATGGAGAACGAGTATTAGAAAAAAATATGAGCTGCTCCTTTTTTTGTAAATAGTCCATAATATTAATCATAATAGCTTCAGCAGCGTGTTCAGCAGAATAATTGATCCCTGAGCAAGTAGCATACAAAACTGATCCATTAAATAGTTTCTGCGGAACGAATTGCTACATTTTTTTACAACGCCGCGAGACGGTGAATTCTGAAATGGCGGCGTAGATTTATTTGCGATCCATGTTAACATGAATTCTGCGTATAAAAAGTTACTATTTGGTTTAATTATATTTTAGATTATATTGTTATAATACAGACAAAATCAATGCAGAAAATGCGCATGTTTTTATAGATAGCATGCTTATCAATACACATTTACTATTGGTGGGAGAAGTATCACTTCAAAGTAGCGTACTATTTCTTCGATACATGCTCCTCTATCATGATACATACTTGAAATTGGCTATCATGATACCGCATCACTGGAGTTCAGCAGAAGGATCAGTGCGAATTTATTCTTGATCAGGGAGCAAGAGTTTCCGCTGAACAAGGCCAATGACATGTTTAATAAATTTTGTTTACAATTATGTCAGAATTTTTGTCTGCCTATTATGACAAGTCCTGCAGCTCAAAAACAAATTTGCTAACTGTACGAAAAGAAATAGGCCCCAAATTGCTGGGTTATCTGACACATAGCAGCTAGCTATAGCAAGTGAAGTCGGTATTAAGTCTTGTTAAATTTTCCTAAAAATAAATATATAAATAAATTTAAGCTAAAAGATTCAGTTTATAGTACAGGTGGTGGTTAGATGATTTTCATGTGCTGAACACGAATGTGTTTTATATATTGGTTCATCACTAGAGCCCGAATATATACTTACCTATTTGCAAAAGCGGAGATAGTTATCGAAAGGTATGTTGTGGTGCAGCGGTAGTGTGTCTGCCTGCTGTGCGGGACGTTGTGGATTCGATGCCGCCTCAGAACAGCTTATAAGAACTTACCTATGTATAGACAACCCGTTAGAGATATTGTATATGGTAAGCCTTGTGTATATAGATATCCGTATAATTAGTGTGTAAATAAAAAAGGAAAAACAATCAAATAGAAATAGAAAGCTTTTATGTGTCAGATAAACTATCAGATTTACATTTTCTTTTGTTGTGTTGAGTTCTTTTAAGAGTGGAAAAAATCGAGGCAATGAACATCGCTCTTTCCCACCTTTTGTTCGTAGCCCCGATAGAATAGAATTGATAGAATTTCTTGTTTTATATTCGGTCTGGTGTTAAGGATGGGCATTGGCCTTAGATGTGTTTGATGTTTAAGGTTTATCCTTTTGACAAAGGGAACATATCAATTTAAATATGTAAAAATAAATCAAGTAAGATCTTTCTGTAAATGGAACCTGGAATTCTTAAATTCCAAAGCACTCACAAGCTCAGTAAAAAGTTTAAAATTTAAGAAATTGGGCGTGTTCACCAGCATACACCAATCATCTAACAAAAATCATCAATCAAAAAAAAAGTGTTAGTCTGCTGGTGAACGAACTTGATTGAATTTTTAGGCAACGAAGTTATCGATTCATTTTTGTAGGCGGAAGGTTTGAATTTTCGACAACAAACAGATTACTTTAATTAACAACTGACTACTAAATATTTATGACCGTCGTCACTACCACCAACTGCTCCTAGAATTCCCCTTGAAGTTTCCTCAAGACTTTGTTAGCCATTTAATGTTTGTTTTAAGACCGGCACCGGCGAGAATGTGCACATTAATTTCGAATATCCGATGGCCAAATCTTTTTCCTTTGTCGAAACATACATTTACCATTAAAATGAAAATGTTAGTTTTAACAAAGATGGGGAATGGGCTAAAAGGAGAGATGGGCGAGTAAGGGCAATTCGTTTCCCTTCCGCCACGATCCTGACCACGTCTGTCCCGTCCCGATCCCGACTAAAAAATTTTAATTCAATTCTGCATGCCTGCCAATAAGGCAGTGACCTGCTAGGGCCCAGACCAGAAGTAAGATGTTTTCCGTTTCAGGTTAAACGAGGACCACGTGACCCTAGCTACAGCGCAAGCCGGAAGGTTATTCCATCGTTCCGTAACCAGGCGCCGGGTTTCATTCCTTGTGATTATCTTGTAAGAGGATATGGGCGTCCCTATCAAGCTCTTATTTGGGAGGCGCTGAATGGTAGTGCCTTGACAAACTGTGTTGAGGTGTCCATGTACCCAGATGAGGTGGTTACTACGCGTACACAGGGCTCCTTCTTTGTGGAGTGGCGGCTTTTCAAGATTCCCTCCGCCTCCGCAACAACCAGTAGAGAATTCAGAGCCTTGCACGAATTTCCGTGAGCTACTTGCGAAGCCTTGTCCCCTGCCAATTTATTTATTAAAAACAAAGAGGTTTCCTCATTCATTTTGCTAAATTGCTTGTTTATTGCTTGTTTATTTACGTCTGACAGCTGTGTGCTATCGATAACAAATCATAATCAAGCAATTCTAACAAACTATTTCTTTGTTAGAATCACATCTAACACAATCACGAAAAATAGCTAACATGATTGCCCATCATGCCCGTTCAGCAGCACAATCTAACAAAAATAGTCGATTTTTTTGTACGAGGTTGTTTGTGTCAGGAAGAAGGAATCATTTCGACTTATAAAGCGTCGCGGGTCGATGATGTCGTCGTGTCCGTCCGTTGCTGGCGTCTGAACACGCTCGGAGATGGTAGAGATAGAGGATTGACTTTGGGAAGTTTTTAACGGGTTTTTCAATTTTGCCACGCCCCTCGTCGGACGTTTTACTTCAGTTTGAAGTCGGGGTGTTCTAAAATATTTATTATGATTTGCTTAAGTATATGTAAAATAGGGCAAACATTTTTTTGCATAGTCCACCCTACAACAAAAACCCAACAAGAGTTGAGTACTAGAAAATCTTAAAAAATCAAAATTGCAAACATTTCCCCTTCTACTGTGCTTTGTGATTTACACACTAATTAAATGCACAAGCACTCCACTCCTAGGTTCAGTTGCAACTTTATTTGATGCACCCCAAAAGTTTCCAACAGTACGCAGCTATTTGACGTTTATGGCGCAAATTTGACGCCATATTTATGGAAAGAAGCAGCCAGGAATGGTGAACCGCATTTCTCTGCTTTTTAAGCATTAAATTGCTTGAAATATGGCTTCATTTTTTTGGCTAAGAGTAGGGCGCCCTTGCGACTTTTAGCTTCGCCCGCCCACCCCTTCCTTTTTTTTTTGCATAAGCTGCTCCTTCTTCTGTTCCCGATGAATTATGCGTTGCGTCTTTTGTCTCGGTTTAAATTTCATAATGCACAATTTTATAATAATTTTTCGTCTACTTTGCTGCAATTTTGTGCAATTTTTTTACTATAATTTATATATGTGAAGCAGCCATCTTTGTTGCCTTTTTTCACACTCAACTTTCTTGCTACAGTTACAAAAATATGCTGTGCGTGTGTGTGTGAGTGTCGGGCGTAATGTTGAGTTATGGCAGTTTTGTAGTTTGCGCACCAAAACTTTTTTACGAACATTTCTCGTTGCTGCTCCAACTGTCCCAGCCCGGGTATTTAGTTAAATGTTCGTAAAATTGAGTGTTGGTTATATTTTACTTGAAGTTTTTGGTATACACAATCGCCTTTAATCGATTTGTGCAAAAGCAATAAGCAAAAAAACTTTTGTAAATGCTCAACTTTTGTTTTAGTTTTTCCCTTTCGTAATTATCCAACAGCCCTTTCAACTTTACGACTTTATCAATGGCCAGTTTGGGCATTTGTTTTTGTTGGGTTTTAAAAACAACAATAAACAAGCGTGCCAAAAGTTTGTAATTATTGGAGCTGTAAATGCTTTCTCGAGACGACGATGACGCTCATAAGTAGGCTATAAAAATTTTATTCAGCTACTTTTTGGGCTGTGCAATTTATCAAATATGCTTGGCAGAAAAGAATCTTTTTATTTATTACTTATTTCCTAGTGCTGCAAGTTATTGAAACTTATGAGACCACTAGACTACTATGTTGAATTTGAAAAAAAATGTGCAAATAGTTCAACTGGAATTTGAGGTCCAATTGTCTTCAAATTATGCTGTAAATAACCGATGTCTTAGACAGACTTTATTTAGTAAGTAAGTCGAGTGGCCGTCTGTGGCCCAGCGGTTAGTGTGATTCTCTCGAACGGCCACATATCATCAGCACTGCATGCCCACAATTGGAAACGTATGCATTCCTAAATCTTTCCCGAAAATTAAAGAGTACATATCTTTGAAGAAAACTTCGACATAACAAACTGGGCTCTCCACTTCTTTTCGTCCCGTCTCATTTTTCTTCCCCTCCCTCTTCCTGCGCTCTTCACTCTATCCCGTCCCCCTCATTCCTTTCCACCCCCGCCCTATCATTTCGTTCTGTGTGTACTCCCCCTTCTCCCATCTCTTGTTAAGTGCTATTTCTTTCTAACACATATAGCATAGCAGCTATCATCTGTCTGACTGAGCCAAGACAAATCCTTACAACAAATACCTAATTTGTGTAAGTGTGAGTCGTTGCCTCTCTTAATCTCTCTTGCGCTCTTAGCAAAACAGATTTGTCCACAATATTGACTGAGTGCCTCAGTTCATTTTATGTGGGCATACAAACTTTATTTGGCGTTTTCATCCACTTCACGGACAAATTTCGCAAATTTTCTTTCTTAGTGCGCGCCTGAATAACTAAACGAAGGTCTATGCCAAATCTTAGATTGATAATATGTCAGTCAGTTAGTCCGTGGCGTTTGTTGCTGATGCCGAATGTTGCCATAAGCCTGTCTTTTCAAGCGGGCTTAGCAATGCTGGTATGAGTTAGCTTCTGAATATAGACAAAGATTGCTAATGATTGCATTGTGGTAGTTCATGAAATATCTATTTGGTTCAACAGTGTGTGTGTCTTGTTTTAGATAAGCTATGAACAAAAATCATAACTTACTGATCCGAAGTCTGCTTAAACAACATTATTTTTAGTCTTAAGCCTTTTCCAACACTTACCCATGTACATATGAAAAAACAGAATTCTTGCTGTAATCTTTGTACTACTTACAAACCACACGGTTTTCCTCAAATTACACAACTTAAGGCTCGATGTAGTGTTACGTGTAATTTCCAAGTGTTAACTCCGCCGAAAGGAACTTGCAAGTCGTTTTTAATTGTGAAAGCAAAAAAGTCTGCAGCAATTAATCTTTAATGATTTACTCTCTTGGTTCTTAAATTATAATCAACCACTCACCTAGAGCCGGCTAAACCATGACCCTTTAATGACCCTTAATAAAGGATAGAGTTCCATTTAGATTGAAATCTCCAAGGTCTACGACTATTTTATTCTTTTCTTCCACTTTAACTGAATGGAAAATGCTAAATATTGAATATTAATTCAACCAAAAGATATATCTTATGTTCTTCTGCCAGCCTTTCCCTTGCACATCCTGGCCGGAAGTAGCTCATGTCTATTGATTTAAGTCGATTTCCTATTGTCAACAGCCTGCAAGTTGCATCAATTCACTTGAGTTGTTTGTTTTCACTCTTTCCACTTATTCTCTTTCCATTATTTTTGCAGTGTGACACGCCCAGCTTGTCGGATGTGGATGTAATACCGCCTGTGCCGCCGCCGCCTGCCATGAAGCGCAATGGCAGCATGCGTAGTTTGCGACTGTTGCAGCAGCAGCTGCAATCGACTGCTGGCAGCAGCAGCAGCAACGCCAGCAACAACAACAACAACAGCAACTTGGCCCAATTGTGCAGCAGTGATCTGTTACAGGACTGCACCAAGACGGCTTTAGATGAATGCACAGCGACATTGCTGAAGTGCACCACCAACGGCAGCAGCATCCATAATAACAACCACTCAGTCAAGCCGGATCTTTGTCACACACTGAATAGGCCACTAGTCGGCCAGCACAAGCCCCCGCCCTCCCACTCGCACCCGCACCCGCCTTTTACTGCCCACGAAGAGGATGCGATTTTTACGCCTCACTCCAAGAAATCGGATCCAAGTCTGTGCTTTCTGCCCACTGCCAACTCCTCCTCCTCCGCCTCCAAATACAATACAATTGGACCCAGCAGCGATTATGCGCGACACTTGGCGCACTACAGTCGCTACCTGCAGAAGCAGCATCAGCAGCAGCAGTTGGCCCACTTCCAGCAGCAGCGCTGTCGCTGCTTTTCACAATCGTTGCTCAATTTTCCCAGCAATCAGCAGGGAACACAGCAACAGCAGCAGCAACAACAGCAGCCACAACAACTGGAATCAACTCGGCCGGCTATTTTTCACACGAGCAGCATGGATTGGTCCTTGCCAATTAATAGTCGCAGCTTTGGCAATTTGGTGGACATCGATGGTGCTGTTGCTGGCGTGGGCTGTCGTGTTCCATATCAGAAAATGCAACAACAACACCAACAGCAACATCAGTCAACGACGGGCCTGGGCATGTCTGGAGGACTGGCTTCTTCTACCTTTACCATGTCATCGTTTGACAGCGATGGTGGCCACAAAGAGAGAGAGTCCCAGAACCATTCACATCATTACCATGCACACCATGGAACCACACTGGCCACGCCACAGAAACATCATCAATTGCATTCGAGCGTGACAAGCATTATGCCATGGAAGCATCGTCAGTGTCCCAGTCGCGGGTCATCCAGTTCGGGAACGAATTCATTCCGTAAGTAGAAACGCGAAATCTAAGCCAAGACAGACATTCTATACCCCTTTCCCTCGACCGTACTATGGGCGATGGGTAGCATTTTTTGGCATAAAATTAAAAAACTTTCAAATCGCCAAAAAACTGAAATATTAATTTTGGCAATTTCAACAGCTCAATTTACTTTCGTTTAGTTTATGCCAAAAAAATTGACATTTTGCCCATAGTCCACAGTCAAGCGCAATCCCATTTGTTCCTCTAACCATTTTGATTGCGCTTCATGTAACATGACTGCTAAATGTTAAGCGTGGCCAATCCCCGCCTGACTTTGCCCTCATCAGCGACATCATCCACGTCATGTCTCCTGGCAACTGCAATTCGTTAGCAGCCAAAAACTGCATAACTGTGCACGATGTCCTGCCAGGACCTGGCCGTGTGCTGTCCTCTTAAATTTATGCAAATCGTTACTACAGCGCCGCCCGTCTACCCTTTGCAGGGGTTACACATGCTACTCATTTTCCACTTGCTTATCGGTAATTCAGTTTGGTCTTGGGGGCTACCAACCTCCTCCCATCACTGTAATCAAACCGAAACTTCAGCTAGTTTTTCGCCTCAATTGACTTATTTGCAGCCAGCAGCAGCTGCTTTTGAGTTTCTCCTTTATCCATCGTTTAAATTGCATAATCCAATTTGATTTGCAATTAAAATTATCGGCTTTTACATTGATATCCAAGTTGAATAGCCATTTGATAATGAGATTTCCTTTGGCATTGGCTTTGCATTTTGCTTAAGGATTATAGAAATGGATGTATTACGTATGGTGTGTTAAGTCCATGTGGAAAGCATTCGTACAACTTTCAACTAAATCTACTTACTTGACGTCAATGGAAAGTAATGTGGAAGTTGTGTATTGACTCAAATCATTTACGCCGAATGTTAGTTCATAACTTTCAGATTGGACCAAAATAAATTGGTTATCTGGGCCAACCTTGTTTCAAAACCACGGCATAAAGACCGACTCATTAACTCATTAGAAATGATTTTGAGACCAACTTAAAAAAATGTTACCGCTTGAACGTCTTGCTCAGTATTTACCATTTTCCAACTCTGAAACTGTGGGAGAAGAATGCTTAGGAACGAATAAAGGACAAACGGACAAAGATCTTTACTGCCTTGAACCCAACTTAATATTATAAAAACTTTAACAATAGTTTATTCAGCGGAAAAGAAAATTATAACCCATGCTGTTCCGTCACATAGATTTTAAAAGTAAACGAGAAAGTAATTCATTTAGTTAATTTTCAATCGCTGGAAAAGCGTACTTTCCCTTCTTTTAAAGCGGTGCTTTAATAGATCGGTAAATGTGCCCACTTTGTTATTCCGGAGAAAATATGGGTTAAAGATTACAGATGGGCGTCCCTGGGTAAACCATATCTTTCAAAGGAGGAGCTACTCGACATTTTTAACGAGAATTGGGAGGGGCTGGTATCCTATTAAAAAAAGGCGTTGCTTTATAGAAAGGAGATTTTGGAAATAATTTAGAAGTCAGAAAAAAATACTAATTAAATGGGACAATTCTAAAACGCGGGCGCATTAGTCAAAGCCCTGACTGCTATACGGTCTGATATCTTGGAAAGACCAGGGAGTCAGGCGTAGTAAACGGGTGCGGGGTGAGGCAAAATGTGCCTGGCCAATGGACGGTTCGTGCAACTAAGTCGGTTATCATAACAATAGCTCTTTAGTTATTATCCACAATGTTATGCTCAATGTAGTTTAATTCACAATGTTATATGCTCATACTCACGCGCTGCAAACCAAACAAATGGCTTCATGACAAGCTTCGGAAATGATCGCAAGACTTTTTTGACAACCTTATATTATTATTCAAATAATCGCGCGGCACTCTTATGAAGTAACCGAACGTTTCCTAAACACTAAATTAACTACACATGTATTTTTTAAAGGTGACATGCAGGTGTCACTAAAGTGTAATTGAAAGAAAGTTTTGTGCAAGACAAGTGTAGGTGAAAAGAATTGATGTGGTTGCTTTTAATTAATTACACCATGGCACGTCCTCCAGATAACAATCTACAATTATAGACCTGTGGGCCCGACTGACTGACATATTATCAACCCGCAGCCAACGCACTAAAAAAAAATTTTGTTATTTTGTCCGCGAAGTAGGTAATACCGCCAAAGAAAAGTTTTGTATGGGCCAAGTAAATAAGCTATTGTGCTAGGCTGTTTTCCTAAGAGCACGAAAAAAAGGGAGAGAGGGAACGACACACACTCCCGTCCGCAAAAGCGGTTTTTATTATATTCTGGCAATTAAGTGCTAGTATGAAGTGAAAGCTTTTGTTGAAACGTTGAAACGAGACGGGAAAGAGTGGAGTGCGTTAGAAGAGGAAAGGGGGGCGAGGTGAAAGAGTGGAGAGGAAGGGGAGACCCAATTTGAATTGAATTATAATTAAAGAGTGGCTACCATGGGGTCAATTTGCTTTGATATTTAGTTCGTAATTTTTAGTTTAACGAAACGGAATAGAATATATTGTCTTTTAAACTTTTGGGAAAGACTTAGGAATCTATACGTTCCCAATTATGGGCAAGCTCGGCAGTTGCTGCTGTGAAATCCACAATCTTTATTTATTTACTAGATATGGGCGCGGCATGCAAATGTTGCTAGACTCGATATTCACATCCACTTGACGGAAAGGATTTATATATAATTTCAAAACTTTCGAGCGCCTAGAAAATTTGGTTGGGTCCTTTCGGACGAGATGAACTGCATTCACCACGCAAAGTTTTAATATATTTTTACTATCTGTGAACTACAAACTGTCTACAAGATAAAACAATACAATTTCTACAATTTCTTAAAATCTTGAACGCGGACAAAAGCAGAGGTGGGTTCAGTTAGTTGATTTATGGTATTTTTTTAAAGAGAGTTCCGCATAATCTTTCATAACAGCTGAAACAATAACCACATTTAACTCTTAAAACTTTTAAAAAACATTTAAGATAACAAGAGATCTACCTTTTACATTATAAAGTGATAATGTGGTTGGACTTGAAAAGACGAAAATTCACTTAAAATTATGTGTCTATAATAAAATAAATGCGGGAACATACGATACGATAAGTGTGCTCTGATCTTGAGGTTGCTTTAAGCGTCGAAATACACTGAATCCATGATTTTCTTGACAGTGTTGGCGGTCGATTCAGAATCAAATAATTCATAAAAATAACACTAAATAGTAGGGTCTCCAGGGCTGATTATAGATGATAGATGGTAGAATTTTAACCTAGTGGCAGTTATTTCCATAAAATACTTCCTGTAATTTTTCTTGTGGGTTGACTTTTAAAATATGTCATGTTCTCATCCTGGGAAGAGCAGGAAGTATCTATATTTCATATCAGCGTTAACAGACAAACCTATTTTGCCATGTCCGTCTGTATAAACAAACAAATCTCTTGTGTAATAAAGTTTTAAAGATATTTAAAAGATAGCGTCACTAGTATTAAATTGTACAATGTTGCAACCAACCTTAATTTAAAGCCTCATCATAGGGCTGTCGTTAATAGTATGTATCGTTTCGCTGAAGTGTAAACAACATAGTTTTTGTGTGCTTCGCATATGTCAACTTTTGCGACAACAAAAACCAGAAATTCATTTGACTTTCATCGAATACCGAAAGCCTTGAATGCTACAAACTTAAGGGGAATATGCTCCAAGCACAAAAAATGCTACGGTTCGCCAAAATGGACGCCTATACCAAATATTCACGGTGGCAAGGTTATGCTCTTTATTTGGTGGGACCAATTGAGCGTGGTGTACTATGAGCTGCTACAACCGTGTGAAACCTTCGCAGGGAAACTCAACCACCCAAATGATGCCTTTATGCATAGCATTGAAGCAAATACGGTCAGAATTTGAGCAGTTAAGGAAATTTGCAACTTGAAAATAGTCTTGCCACTTGTGGCGCAGCCGCATTCCAATGCCATTCAAAGCCTAGTTTCATACTGATAGAACTCGAAATTGCCTTTGGCATTAAATCCTTTTCCGCATTCTATTTCCCACCGTTCGGTTCGGGGCGAATCTTTCACATCGAAAATTAAAGCGAAATTCAATTGGCATTGCAGTTTTAAGTTAAACGGATGAGAAAAGGAGCCCAATTTGTTAATATCGGAAAATCTCGAGTTATTTTGAATACTTTCCTTATACACTCACTTTGCAAAATTCTCGGCCAATTTTTACAAAATCAGTATTTTCTCGATGTCCAATTATTTAGCGTAGAGATGCTTAATACACCACAGACCGCAAAGCCTTAAATTTAAAAAAATACTATGCACTTTATTAAAGAACAAATCTTCTACACTGTCCCATTTATACTGAATCTTTAGTCTTCTTTGTAACTCACTTGTGAGCTAATTCCTCAGCATTTTCAAGGTACATAAAACTCGATTTACTTCACTTACTTTGCTGCAAAATGCAGCAAAACCAAAATGAAAAGAATGAAGAAAAACAAACCCTTTCAATCCTCAGTGAAGGTGGTTCGATTGTTCGCTTCGTTGTAAGGAAGAATCAACTCAGCAATTCAATTTTAAGCGTTTAACTAACCATATTTCCTTATTATCGTTCTTTTCTGCTTTTACTCGATGATGCTGCTGGTGCTACCGCTGGGTTCTTGTTGTGCTCTCCCTTGTTGTTGCTGTTGTTGTAATCAATGCCACTGTCACGGCAATTTGCACACACACAAAATGCAACACAAAACAACCGACAACAACACCAACAACGATGATGCTACAAATGACTTGGCATTGAACTACCAACCGACTCCCTGGACATACTCAATGCTGATGATGATGATGCTGCTCTGGCTGCTCAGGATTCGATGCGGCCAAGCATTGGCTGGCAGTCAGCTCGATACTACTGATAATTGGGGCTGCCAGTGTGGCCGTGCCGTTGGCCCTACGTGTGGCAGCAAGTGAGTATACCCAGTCCAAAGACAATAAATCAATTACCATAACGCATACGACACGTTGGCCCACACTATGCCAGGCCGTGTGTCTAAGTTAGTTAGTACCTGCACTTACTGCCTCTTCCTTCTTAGGTGCTCCGTTTGAGGAACGTTTGCGCGTGGCTGTACAGCTTTTGGACCAAGTGCCTTTAATCGATGGGCATAACGATTTACCCTGGAATATACGCAAGTTCCTGCACAACAAACTCAATGACTTTAAGTGAGCAACCATCATCATCCCATTTATCCGTCCATCGAAAAATGCAATTAATTTTTTTGTTGTAATATTATTTTATTCCCTCAGCTTTGATGAGGATTTGCGCAACGTAATGCCCTGGGGACGTAGCCATTGGAGTCACACGGATCTCACGCGGCTGAAGAAAGGACGCATATCAGCACAGGTAAACCGACCAACCCACCCACAGTCTTTAAAGTACACTTGAAAAGAAAATTTCTGTCTGTGATGGAGTTAATTACGTATGGTACTTACGGTTTTAAATACGATACCTTACATATTTAAAACATAGTTAAAGAAAATAGATGAATTGTTTTGTTTTTAAAATTTTTTTAATTAATTGCCCCACCTAAAATGTATGAAATAAGAATTTTTAATGCAGAAATCATACACAAAATAAAATTCACAACTGTTTCTAGCAGTTTGCTAATTGAGTAGTCGTAGATTTCTGAATTGTTGACTTTGATCTGGCGACTTCAAAAACGATTCGGAACTGGTGAAAAATTATAAATATTTTTAGTCAAAGAGTTAGTCGGGTTGGGCTAAAACTATTTAAAATGTGATAAATTCACTTACCGTTATCTTAATAACTTTTTTTAAGAACTTTTGTTAAGTTTAGCTGAAATTTTAGAATTTGGCCGAAAAAAAAGGGTTTTTTGGCCTTTTTGGCATAAACTCTAGTTGTTACGTTATTGACCAAATTTGGACTATACATATTTTGGGCCCCAAGGACGAAGTGGAAAATTTTAAGTTTAGTAATATTGAAAGGCAAAAAAACGGCTGTTAAGAAGGTTGTACGTATTAAGAAACGTTCAAAAGGGACGTGATATAGCAACGAGGTTAACTATTGTTTACATTGAGTGAAATCGGTTGTAAGTATTTTAGCATACGTACAAACGTTGGTGAACTATGATATACCAATAACCGACGATAAAGCAAGGTGAGAAATTGAGCAGTATTACGAATGAGGGATAAATAAGATAATGCCAAATTTTTAATATGAGAAGTGTCATAGAAAAACGACAAAAATTGTGTTTTACAACCAAAGAAAAAAATTAAATAACAACAGAACCGATTTCGAAAAGTCGATGAAAAGTTAGTTACTAAAACGTTAACAACCATTTAAGACTTGTCACTGTCCCCAACTAACCAAAAAACATCTAATGAGGGCCAACATAAACAACAACAAGGCAAATGACAAAAGCAAAAAAGATTATATCTTAACAAATTTAACAGTTTCGTTTTTACATTTTTATTTTGCTTAACTTTTTAAACAGACACACTCAAAGTTGGCAAATATTTGCTGCCAGTTCAAAAAAACACGTGGCAAAAACCTGACAAGCGCCCGTAAAAACAGGTCCATAATGGTTTGTTTTTAAACTGTATGAGTATGGAAATAACAAAATAACCAGTTAATATTTGAAAACTGAAAAAAAAATTTTGGGGTTTATCCAGAAAAGGCAAAAAAACCCTGGCGATGGATGGTTTGTAAATATCTCGAAAATTTCGTCGGTGCCACAGAACTTCGAGAGATTTAATTTTCTTATTAGAAAATCTTGTTTGAACACTCGATGTTCCAATTGAAGTTTCTCCCAAAGTAATGATTTATTTTGATGTTTAACTGAAATTTTTTGATGCATTTTAAAATTGTAATTAAAATTTAAGTCATATTTTCCATAAATAAAATGTAATATTTAAAAATTTGTTGGCTGCAATTATGAGGTATAAGTTTCCATACCGTCGACAGAGGGAGCCACTGAGGGGTAGCTTTGATAAATCTCCTAACAGAACACGGGAGGTTTGAAACCAACCAAAAGAAATTTTTGTTGCACCTTAGAATTAGAAATTGGTTGGAAGAGGTTTCTGTGGCACCCCGGACAATGTTGTCTTTATCACGAAGTATCACGCTTGATGTCAGGATAGTTGGCTCAACTTACCTTTGACAATCAACCAGATTTATTGATACTTTGTAAATTAGTGCTGATTAAACCCCGAAATTTCTTGCCCAAAGAATGATTCGAACCCAGCCAGTACCATACGCAGACAAATCATTACAGCGTTTAATACCTGGTGGAAAGTTTTGGAAAATTCATCGAGTCGTACCGGTCCTTATCATAGCAATATGCATGCTTCTGTGCTTACTTACAAACGACAATTGTGAATGTCTGTTTCCTTGCGATTATTTCACGATTTAATGATTCTTCAGACACTGATAAATGATTTCGCTATTGGTCATCTATGGTATAATTTGCAGTTCAGTATTGTCAAATTCATTGGTTTTGAGAAATGTCTGTTAATTTGTGATCCTGAAATGCAGTCTCTCAAGTATATGAAAATTTTATTACCATGCAGATCCTTTAGTTGAAAACCCCAAATCTTACACCTCTTTGGACTTTTTCTGTGATTTAATAATTCTTCAGTCAGGGTAAAATTATTTTTTATATCTACATGGACCAACATAAAAATGGAATCTTCTACGCTACTTCAAGAACTCTGATTTAAATATTAAACCATTTTAGACCTTTCTCCAGCTTTATTAGGAAAACCACTAAGAACATAAATTTTTGTTTTCTAAACTGGCCTCGTAAAAGCTTTTCTTTTACAAAAACCATCTGATATATAGAAACTATCTAGAATATACAAAATTGGCTCTAAGTGTTATGTTTTTTACAATCAATCAATTTGCTTTGTAAATATACAAATATAAAAATAAATAAAAAAATAAATATACAAAATAAATATCCAAAATATCACTTTCCAGAATTTCATTCAGTTGTGTTAGTTGTACACAAAACAGTTTGTCAAATTCTTGGGTACTCATTAATGTCTTTTACAGAGTATCTGCCGCTTCACATCTCTCACCCAGCTTCTCGTTTATATTTTGTCTGTTGCTAAGTCGTTGTCCAGGAAATGTTTTTCGCTGCAACGACTCTAAGCATTTACTACTTACTCCCTCCGCCCCGTGGTACTTATGGCCAGTTTATGGTCTTGAAAAAATATTAATTATGAACCACTTATGAAGCCCCAACGTTTGCTTTGAGTTGATGGGCCAAGTTGCTGCTCCTCTTTGCCGATAATGTTCATAATTATTTTATTCTAGCTTCTCCACTTGCCTTCACTTGGTCCATTATTGATTTATCCTTCTCGATTCCAGGTGAATTTTTAAAGTGCTTTTAATAAGCAGATCAAATAAATGCCATAAGCTTTAGCACATAATTAGGAGACTTAAGTGAACTTCAAGCCGCAGTTAGGATAATTGAAATTGTTGTGCAATTCAAGTTAAGATGAATAAATAAGCAGAAACTGTAATACGAGGATAAGCTTAATTGATAGGCTGAGTATAGTTGGATTTTAATTTTGACAGTAGGAGCTATGGGTATTAAACTACTTTTATTATGGCTCTGTCTGTGCTCCTTTTGTAGCAAACTTTTCGCACTCAATTCTCTATAGTAAGTAAACTCAATAAACTCCGTCTCTGTTCTGCTTCGGCTTTTGGTGACAAAAACAACAAGCCTGACAACATGGCAACTAACTACTAGCTGACAACATGTTTCAACAATTGTGGCACAAAATGCCAAACGTGCTTTTTAAAAACTAGCTAAGCTCAAGTAAGGAACGTTTAATACACTAGCTGCAAAATCACGTTTAGGGCATAAAGCACTCAAAAACGTGTAGTTGGGCAACAATTTTAGCAATTTTTTAGCAGCAGCTGTGCCTTGGGTCTAGGCCGTGGAATTTTTGTTGTTTCTTATGTTGATGAGGCAGCCAGGCAGCCAGATAGGTAGCTAGCAACAATGTTGAAACATCAGGGATTTTGGCAAAAAGTTCACCTACTCTCTGTGTACACGCGGCGGCCGGGACACGGAAACGTCATGTTACGGTTGTCCGGCTGCATGGCTGGTTGCATTTTGCAGCAGCAGCAACCTAATGGAAATCGCACACACACACACAGACGGAGGCGGATGTGCTGGGAAGACGCGAACGCTTCGTGTTGTAATCTGTACCAGAACATGGCACAGGAGAGAATTTTGCCAGGCGGGAATTTGGAAGTGTGGTCATTGTATGGAGCTTATCTGGTTGTAGTCCTGGTCTAGAAAATTTTTATTTACTTTTAAAAAGTATTTAGCGAGAGCAAACGGAAGCCACCAACACCGGGCCAGCATTTTGTGCTTACTTATGCTGGCTGCTGCATACTTTTAGGCTTGGCAGGGGGAGGGGGAGTGTTAGATTTGCGGCTTTTGGTGGGTATTTTGACCACAAGTTGTAGGTAAAGAATTCTTAGTAAATAGAAAGGCATTTGTAATTTTGTTTTGTACAATTATTGCAATTAAATTCAATGCACTATTAAAGAAGTATACTAAGTTAAGGGCAAATACACATATGTGTAAGCAGCTTGTTTCGGCTTTGAATATTTGGATACAGAAAAAAAACACCAATATAAAACCAAATTTATATAAACTAAGAGCTAACAGAAAAGAGGAGATAAAATATAATTAGTTTATAGGAGGAGAGAACACGAACTGATTCGTCTAGACATGATTATAAAGTTTTGTTTCTAAACTTCAAAATAAAACGTATCAAATTAACGTTTGAATTAAGCAAAGGGTTACCATTTTGAATACATGTGCTTTAAATGACACCACTTTGTGCTGCCCATAAGTATGCAATGAGTTTTGTTGTAAATTTGCATTACTACGTTTTCATTGCATACCTTTGGGCTGTAGACAAATATGTTATTTCGAGCACATATATTCAAAATAACATATGTTCGCTATAAAAAACCGTAGAATTGTTTGGAACAGCTTATTTTAAAGTTCAGGAATAGAATTTTGCGCTCGTATTGAAAAAGACTTTAAGAAATAAAGGTTTAGGTAACCCTAAATGGTAAAAATGAGCATTTAAAACAACTTTAGGACCTATTCGGTAATGTGCCGCAACTTAAGAAATTAGACTTACTAGTGTGAGCAAATCTAAAAATGTAAGCCGCAACTATTCGACTGCATAGATTTTATAGTCAAAAGAAAGCTGACTATCAACATTTACTTATCACTCTAGAAAACAGCATTTTGTATTGAATTGTTGCTATTTTTATTAAGCAAATGCAACTGCAATAGTTCTTCTGAGAAAATGTAGTAAGCTTAAACTTCTTCTTTTTTTGTTAATTATTTAAAGTTAATCGCTGTAGGCAAATGCGAAGTAATATTGAGTCGCCGTAATTTAAGTGCAATTTATCAAAATATAAACTGGCCTATTGCTTATTTATATAGATATGCTGTTAGGCATAACAATAACTCTGAGCTGCAAACATACAAAATTTTATTAAGTCGTTACTTCTGTTCCTTCCCTTAATTTTTGTATGAATCTTCTGGCTATTTCGCATGTTTGTAGATGCCTTAATGTTCAAATTACCAAAAACCCAGACATAATTGAACTTTTCCCAAACAGCTTCAGCTCACAAAAATGAGCTAGGATCACCAAAATCCCATCAAAAAACTGAAAAAGTTTCATCTTGTTGTCTTGTGTAATTAAACTACCTTGAAAGCATATTAAACTCAGGGCCTTCGGATGCTGAACCCTAGATCGATAAGCTTTCAATTTTATTTTAGTTTTTGTGGTATTTTAACATTGTGCTTGTTGCTAAATATGATTTTCTTCAGGCAATGTCTCCCAAAGTAAATATATGACACTGAGACTTATCTAACATCATTATCAAAGATGTTCCATAAGCATTTGCTGTAGCAATATTTAATCAGCATTCAAACATCTTCTGGGGATGTTCCTATTTTCTTCTTTCCAATCAGTATTTTCACGCTAGTTGTGCGAACCAACAATTACGAAAAACAGACGTTGAATTATTAAAGTATGTATTATTAACTGAATTATATGAGCATTAGATTGGACCTGCTGAGTGTGAAAATGTTATGGCCATCCACTTATCTGAAGCTAATATCTAATATATATACAAATCCTTAATAATCGACCTTGAAGGACATGTGGTATATCATATGAAAGGTATTAAATCATAGATCAAGAATGTGTATTCACATCCGGGAAAAGTTTAACACAGAAGCCGTTAACTAGGGTTGAGTTTTATTTTGAGCGAAAAAATAACAATCATTTTCAATTTAATTTTTTTGATCAGAAATAATTATTATTATTTAAGTTTTATTAAATTACTCACAATTTATTATTGGTGAGAAAAATCGTAAAAATCAAAAATTAAAAAATCATGGTGGATTTGCAGAGATTGTACAAAAATAAGAATTTTGGTGTAAATCATTTTTTTCTAGGCCCATTATAAGTGGGGTTTTTTTCCGAAAATCGCGCTGGCAACGCTGCATCGACGCAGAAGGAGCCTATTGAAATGAAAGTTTTTAAAGATATATATCTATTGGCTCAACAAATTTTTCCAAATCAAATCAGTGCTATTCCTCTCCACTATGGGGAATTTTGCCAAATATTAGGCATATGGTGATGATATCGCCTTGGTGAAAGTCCTCAAAAAATATTCATCGGACGTTACCGCACTCCAGGAAATGCGATGGATTGGACATGGGAGCAAGATAATAACGCTACCAAAAGAGAAGACAGAACAGAAACCCCCACCCCCTGGGAGATACACTACAGCGGGCATGTCTCCAAGCACGAGTTTGGGTGCGGCTTTGCAGTGAGTGATAGACTGCGTCGCTCTGTCATCAGCTTCACACCAGTTGATGAACGGCTAGCCGCGCTCAGACTTAAGGCAAAATATTTTAATATTAGCCTTATCTGTGCTCACGCGCCAACAGAAGACAAGGAAGGCACGATAAAAGATGAATTCTATGAGCGCCTGGAACAACTATACGAGCGCTGCCCCGACCACGACATAAAGATCGTGCTAGGCGATTTTAACGCGAAAGTCGGGAGAGAAGGAGTTTTTGGATCGACAGTCGGACGATTCAGCCTTCATGAAACAACCTCCGGTAACGGAGAGAGGCTAATAGACTTCGCTGCTGGCCGGAACATGGTCATAAGTAGTACTAGATTTGAACACCTCGATATCCATAAGGCGACCTGGAAGTCCCCTGGTCAACGAACACGAAATCAGATTGATCACGTTGTGATCGACGGAAGGCATTCATCGAGTGTGCTAGACGTGCGTGCGATTCGAGGAGCCAACATAGACTCGGATCATTACCTGGTTGCAGCCAAGGTACGCACGCGGCTCAGTGTGGCACATGCCTCACGCTCTGGCACACGTCGAAAGCTAAACGTCGAGAAGCTGCAATCACAAGGGACCTCTGAAGCCTACTCAGCTAAACTCGCCCAACTGCTCAGGGAAACCTCCCCTTTCCCTTCCGATATATGCGAACAGTGGTAGCGTATATCGCATTCCAGGAGTACGGCTGCCAAGGAGATACTCGGTTACTCCGAGCCCCCTCGAAAGCGGTCTTGGTACGACGAGGAGTGCCGACGCGCTACTGCAGAGAAAAACGCTGCCTACAGGAGAACTCTGCAGTCGAGAGTAACGCGTGCTGCTAAAGAGCGATACCTGGAGAAAAAGAAAGAGGAGAAACGCCTTTTTAGAAGAAAAAAGTTGGAGCAGGAAAGGCGAATGCGCGAGGAAATCGAGATGTTATTCGGCATGAGTGAGACTCGAAAATTTTACCAAAAGATTAAGCAATTAACAGAAGGTTTCAAGCCCAGAGTCGCACAATGCAAAGACGAACAGGGGAATCTGGTCACAGATCCGCAAGTGGCGCTTAACAAATGGAGAAGTTACTTTTCCAACCTACTGGGAGGCGATGACGAACATGATGCCGCCTCTAGAGAAGTAACGATGCCACCAATCGACAACATTGAGATAGACCCCCGACCCAACAGGAAGTCTGTTTAGCCATACGAAGGCTAAAGAACAACAAGTCGCCAGGCGCTGATGAGTTGCCCGCTGAATTGTTCAAGGCTGGAGGCGATGAATTGGTAAGGTGCATGCACCAACTTCTGTGCCGTATATGGGTTGACGAAAGCATGCCCGACGATTGGAATCTAAGTGTTCTCTGTCCAATCTGTAAAAAAGGAGACCCTGCAGTTTGCGCCAACTACCGCGGGATTAGTCTCCTCCCCATCGCATATAAGGTTCTGTCCCGCATTATTTGTGATCGTCTAAAGCCGCTTGTTGATACACTGATTGGACCTTATCAGTGTGGCTTTAGACCTGGTAAATCCACCACAGACCAGATATTCACATTGCGCCAAATCCTGGAGAAGACCTATGAGAGAAACATCGAAAATCACCATCTTTTTATCGATTACAAAGCCGCTTTCGACACGCCGATAAGGTCAAGGTTTTTTGAAGCCCTGTCTACTTTAGGTATTCCAGCAAAGTACGTTCGACTTTGCATGATGACGTTGAGAAGCACTCAAAGCTCCATCAAAATAGGAACGAACCTCTCCGAGCCTTTTGATACCAAAAGAGGTTTTAGGCAGGGCGATACCTTATCGTGTGACTTCTTTAATCTACTGATGGAGTATTTACTGCGCCAGTGCCCAAATGCCTACAGATCGGGCACCATCTTTAATAAAGATGTAATGCTACTCGCATACGCCGATGATATTGATATTATCGGCAAAACCGAACGGGCAGTACGCAAGGCGTTTTCAGAGATTGAGAAGCAGTCTGAGCTAATGGGTTTAGCGGTAAACGAGGACAAGACGAAGTACCTAGTGTCCTCGAAACAGAAGTACCCACAAATTGGGCAATCTGTTGCAATGGGAGAGTACAACTTTAAAGTTGTAGAGGACTTTGTCTACCTTGGAACGATGATAACCGGCGACAACAACATCAGCCTGGAAATTCGAAGAAGAATCACGCTCGCAAACCGATGCTATTACGGGCTAAGTAAGGAGCTCAAGAGCAGAAACCTCAAGCGAAGAACAAAAATAGCGCTATATAAGTCGCTTATCATCCCCGTCCTGCAATACGGCGCAGAACCATGGGCAATATCATCAGCGGATGAGGCGGCGATTGGCGTTTTCGGGCGAAAGATTCTTCGCAGGATGTATGGACCTTTGAAAGTTGGCGAGGATTTTCGCATCCGAAGGAATGACGAACTGTATGAGCTCTATGGGGATACTAGTCTGGTCAAGCGCATAAAGCAACAGCGGCTGCGCTGGCTGGGACATGTTACCCGTATGGATGATCAAGCTCCAGCAAAAATGGTCTACAAGAGGAATGCGAAAGAACTGGGACATGGCAAGGTGGGTCGACCACCTCTAAGGTGGGACGACCAGGTGCGGAAAGACATTTCTAAGCTTGGCGTGAAAAACTGGTGCCAGCTCGCACGGAGCAGAAGCGACTGGCGGACATTAGTTGCAGCGGCCGAGACCGTCAAACGGTTGTGATGCAAGCATCGGGACAATAAAGAAGAATAAGAAGATTAGGCATAAGCCCCTTTTCCAAAAGTGCTCAAAACTTAAATTTTTTGTCTCATTAGACCTCAAATACATCAGTCTTCAATGTTACGTACCATGGATTTTGATTTAACAGAGCTCTGTTAAGTGAGCAGCTGATAAAGTCATGTTATGCTAACGAATGACAGTTCAATGTTAAGTGAGTGTTTTTCTGCTGCAATTTGCAATTGTCAAATATTATTTAAAACCGAAAGTTTTGTCGAATATTTTTGATGGAATCTAATCGTTGTGGTATGTATTAAGTGTTAGTGCCTTTTATCTGCAGAAATTAATCGTGGCGTCCTTGTAGTTGAGGATATTGGCGATTCATCTAAAAAAAAAAAAGAGGCAAGCTAACTTCGGCTCGACCGAAGCTTAATATGTGCCTGACAGTTTGTATGGCAGCTATACCATATAGTGGTCCGATTTCGACAAATCTTGTTGAAGTTATGTAAAATCATTGAAAACTTATAAATACGAGCGTTGGGAGCGATAACATTGAAAACAAAAAAGTTTTTCTTACTAAGACTTTTTTCAGACCTAACTTTTGTATGGCAGCTATACTATATAGTTGTCCGATTTCGATAAGCCTTAGTGAAATTATGTAAAATCATTGAAAACTTATAAATACGAGCGTTGAGAGCGATAGTATTGAAAACAAAAAAGTTTTTCTCACTAAAACTAGTTTTTCAACCGATAGTTCCTATTGCAGCTATATGCTATAGTCATCTGATCCGGCCGGTTCCGACAAATGTGCAGCGTATTTGTACCAAAAGACTTTGTGCAAAGTTTGGTTAAGATAGCTTTTAAACTGACGGGAAGATAGCATAGAAACAGACGGACAGACGGACAGACGGACGGACGGACGGACAGACGGACATGGCTATATCAACTCAGCTCGTCTTGCTGATCAAGAATATATATACTTACTGTGGTCGGAGATGCTTCCTTCTATGCGTTACAAACATCCGGACAATTTTAATATACCCTCTCCAGGGTATAAAAAGTAAGGAAGAATAGTTTGTGCAATTTTGGCGATAAATCGCAGAAATTTAACAGAATAATGCAACAATTTGAACGCAGAAAATAAATTCTTAGCCATTCCGAAGCACATGAACCCAGAGTGTCGTTCCCGATGGTCAATTATGGTAAAGCGAATCAGAGGTCGTAGGAATGAAGCTGCTGGAGATAACTTGGTAGAAGAAGCAAACATAGCTGTTCGTAAAAAATAAAAAACCAACCAGCTGACCATGCAGCAGTTCTTAAGATAGTTTCAATAAGGCCTTAAAGGCAAAAATTATCCGAAATTTTGTGTCACACCCAATCAAAAATCCTTTGCAGTCTTCCGGCGACGTGAGCAGTATTGTGCAGTTAGAAATGACAGTGAGCCGCATTTTTTTTCAGTAATCGCGAAATTCCATAAAGTTTGCGGCCGATAAATATGTTTCCTAATACGCGTCAGTAATTGTACATTCCTTGTTATGCAAAATAGCAAGAAAAACCAATTTTATCTTGTACAAAAAAATAAATTTTTTTTGTTATAATTTTTTTAAGGCGGGATGAAGTGCTACCACGCCCACTTTTTTGCACATATGGACCAACGTTATACATAATATAAGGCAAAAAACTAGACCGCAATATCTTGCTTAGTTTGTAAGTTATTAATTAATGCCTGATTTTTGGAAAAATTCCCCATAGTGCTTTCCTATTCCAACCTCTGTACCTCTTCTCTAACAAACGCGGTATTTTCTTTGCTGCAGCACCATTCATGAAAATTTAAAATCATTCTCGCGAGGTTGTTCACGTAGTCTTTGAATATATCCCATACACATTTTTATTATCAATCTAGTTATCCTGCCACAAATTTTAAATTAATTTTCCGGCATTAGCCGGATATAAACTTTTCCATCGAAGAGATTTAAGTGCAATAAAATTTGTGAAATCAGAAGAGTTATTGGACTATATACTAAAGTAGTTTTAAGAAAAAATGGCGACCGTGACCAGTTTTCGAATCAGAGCACAAAACGGTATCAGAATTTAATACAAATAAGGCTGGACCTCACAAAAGTTTCATTTTGTTCTCCTGTGTTATTTATAAACTTGTGTTATTGTCCGATAGATTCGAAAGCTGGCAACAATCTACGCGATTGTTTGAAAAATATAAAAAAATCTTAAAACTATTTTTTTTTTTTCACTTATGAATATAATTTTTTTTTTTCACTTCTATTAAAAACCACGCTTTTGATTAAGAAAATCTAAGAAAAAAAAGTGGAGTAGTTTTTATGCGAATCAAAAATATTTTTGCTTTGCTATCTTCTTGCACACTATTGAGGAACTGCAGTAAACCCTTGACCATTGGCCTAAATTCTAAATTGATTAAACATTTCGCAACGCTCACCTGAACTATTTCCTCTCGTCTTAATATCAACATTCCAATGCTGCCTGCCTCATATGTATACTCACTTCACACTCTCGTTTACACTTCACCCATTCTACAGTGCACTTGACGATGGCAATTAACACCACTTGCACAATATTTTACACACCGTTGTGCAATGTGAAAATGCCGCAAGGAAGTCAACTTGAAGGCTTTCAGCATTTGGCTGTTATTTGCTGCCATGCTCCTGTTCCTGCTCCTCCTTCACCAATCATTATCAACAAGTTCAATTAGCTGCCGCACCGAAAACCAGAAATTGCTGCAATATTGAGCTCATCGTACATGAAAATCAAAAAGTTTTACCACAGTTGCCTGCAGCTTTGAGGTGGCGCATATGAAAATTGTTAAGTTTCTTAATAAGCATCGACTTTTGACGCCATAAACTCTGCAGGTTCCCGCCATTTGGTTGCGTAATTAAATTGAGTGCAAAAGAATCCGAACTTGCGGCTTCCCACGGTAACTATGTGCTGTTGGCAAACAACTGCAATTACCGAAATACAACATCAAATTTATGACCGCAAAACAAGTTTGAAAAACTGCAACAATGATGAAATTCTTCGTGAGTAGCTACTTGGCATTTGGTGAAACACATTTGAAAAGTTTATGTTCATTATATTTGAACTTTAGCTTTGAAACCTTTGAAACTCTGACTTTTTTGTAAGCCAACCACGAACCAATTTTTTAACTAAGGGATTTTTGAGAGTCATTGAATGATAAAGTCGGGACTTAAAAAATGTAGCATACTTTTTTGGGCAAATATTTTCTCCACGAAAAACAAATACAAATGCAATGGCCCTTAATTTCTGCATGAATTAAATCCATTTAATGAATTAAAATATCCTTTATATATATATATTCATGCCATAAATCTCAGCCGTGGCCAACCTCAAGCAACAGCTGCGAGTGGGTGTGTTTGTGTGTGTGTGCAAGTTTAATAAATGAATGTTTGGCCGAGCCGCACAATTGCACAAATAACCACAGAGACACACACACATAAGCACATTCGCACGTGCAACCCATTGACAACAAATCACGCATATAGCTAGGGACACCACACAACAACAACAACAAGGACAACCAAGCTAAAGTATTCACAATTAACTTGAAGCCAAAATGTTGTCCTTGGGGGTCGTACCGCCGACGCCGCCAAACAACTTTAAATATTAATGTGCTTTGTGTAGAAACAGGACAACAACGAGGACGACGATGTTGATGATGATTATGAGCTTGATGATGGCGCTGGCATGGGGACGACACACCAAAGGCGACGCCATTGAGATGTTGACGACACTTTGGCGCTGATGATGATGGCACTGCAGGTGGGCGCCGTGCTCTGCTAATGGCAAAGTACCCTGCTTAAACACACTTGAAGCGCTTTGAAAGCAAATACACAAAACAGCAGCAGCACTTGAAAAACTCCTCTAGCTCGGATATGGGAGACGGATGGACAGGGCAACAAAACCAAGGCACAAAGGCACTTTGGCATTGTAAACTCACACCTACGCTTATATTTGTATATGCTACGCGTACCATCAACAGGTGCTCCTGCATAAATGAAATATTTGCTCAGCTACCGTTAAAAGAAAACGACTTTTCGCCAGCGTAAAACAATGCGCCGCAGCCTCATACACAAAGCATCGCATCAACCTGTTGCCTTGCTGTCTGCCTGCGGTTTCTATCAAATGCCCAGAGAAAGAGAGAGAGAGAGAGAGACAAAAATACAGACCCCTTTGAATGTCTACAGAAATGTTTTAAGCGGATTCGCAGCACACAAATGATAAAATAAAAATTAAACAAAGCGCACAAAGAGTAGAGCCTTTAGAAATGTAAAGTATGCCTCAATGAGAAGGGTTTTCCCTGCTAAGACTGTCTGTTGGCATTTTTTGTATTCCGAACAAAAAAATATTTTTTTTAATGTTAAGGTAAATGAACCGGTTGGTATAAAAAAATCCACGAACCAGGTTCCAACGAAGAGTTTTCATACGTTTAATACAACGTTTAATAAGCAAGGGCCGTTGCAGTCGAGTAGCTCGACTTCGAAATACCCTGCACAATTGACAAAAAACGCAAACATACACACACACACACACATACATAAGAAACGCGCACTCACACACACACACGCGGACGCAAGCTGCAACCAATGCGTATTAAGCAAAGCGTGGGGGAAGGGGTGGTGCAAAAATTGTTTCGTGAATAACTTTGGTGTTTTTGCTCAGATCTCTTTGTGCCTTTCAGAATAGATAGGTTAAGGGTCTAAGATAATTTATATTAAGCGACGATGATGTAACTTTAAAATTAAGGCTCTGACAGAGGGGGGAAACTTTGCAAATCTGAAACAAACTTGATCTGCGTACGGCATACACCTATGTACATGCAAAAATTTGTATCTAAATCTCTTATAGTCTCTAGAGATCGACGCGTTCATACAGACAGACGGACGGACATGGCTAAATCGACTCGGCTGTTGATGCTGATCAAGAATTTATATACTTTATAGGGTCGGAAATTATTCCTTCTCACTGTTACATACATTTGCACAACTTCATGAACCCTTTTTACCCATTTTTTATGGGTACAGGGTATAAAAAGGTAAAAACCTAGAGAAGGGAAAAAAGATATCTATTTAATATTTGAATATAAAAACTTTACAAAAAAAGAAAGAAACAGCACTATAAGATGCCATGGCATTTGTGAACATACGAATGTTTCTGAGTTCGATCCTCAGTTAAGAAAGGTCAAGAAGAAATATTATAAGGGATTTAAGATTCAACAGCTACAATTATTTAATCATCTCTTTTATGGACAAACTGTGTAGCTTAGCATCGCCCTCTTAAAATGTAGGATTCAGGCTAATTAATAATATTGATGTTGATCCAAGTACATGGTACATTTTGTGAACAAAAGTGAAATCAACTTAAATAAGAACCAATTCAATAGACTCGACGCCAAAAAGCTGCAGCTGCGACGGACAACTTCAACTGCCAGCAAGGGACTGACAACGTTCGCTCTGACACCACATGTAATATACATGTAATATTATATAAACTAGCTGCCATATAAATTGTTCTAGTAAATATTTTGAAGAATATTTTGGTTTTTAAGTAAGCAACCAAATTCTAGAGCATATCGCCGATGATGCGCCTGGCGTTAGGCGAATTGAGTTTATTGTAGCCGCAACGTGCATCCACACGATAGACGTCCTAACCGCCCAAAATATATCTGTTAAAATTGATGTGGTTCATTTATAATTGGCAGCAATGAGCCTACGTTATTGTACACTTGGCCTTTAATTTTAAAGGTTAAATTAAATTGCTAACCGTTTGCCGCTGTATTGTGCATTATTTCTGTTGCTATGAACGAAGTCATTTCACAGATTGAATTAAATCTAACTATGGACTTCAGAAAAAGGTTTGAATGTGGATTCGTGCCGAGTAGCCGGTCGTTCAATGCTTCTGAGCGCATGACAATTGAGACATGCTGCAAATTCCAGACGAAGGAACAAATCAGATATAAATACTCGTTATACTAGTTGGCGTTGTCGGTCAATTCTTTTACGTGTTTTAATATTTGTTCGGCTCGTTAGTCTCTGCTCCAGTTATTGTTTTTGACTTCGGACATTGGTGCCTCTTGTGACTGATAAGAACGTTCTAACACGCATAATTTTATTTATTTCATGCCGTCGTTCGACGGCCCAAATAACCACCCCTATATGTTGAGTTAAGCAGCATGCTGCATCGTCAATTCAGTAGTTCAATTAAATAGTTGAAAACCGGTAATACACCTGGCAAATAAATACAAAGAAATCGGTCAAGCCGTTTCGGAGGAGTTGGCTTACAAAAATGTAACACGAGCTTTTTATAAATATATATGGGTGATTCCATGAAAAATCGCCCATAGGTTTTTGAATCGAAATAATTTTTTCGTATTCGAGTGAAATAGTATATCGTATTTTCATTTGGCGAAATACATAACGGGTAAAGTCGATTTGAAAATTGCATATTGAAAAATAATTATTTTCAATTGCTTGCTATAAAGCCAGGTAATAAAAATTTTTAAAAATCGGAAAATTAACATTGAACCAACTCAAAAACTCAATAAAAATTTTTAAATTTTTCTGGTCTTCAAATCGAAAATGTAAAGAAATAATGCGGAAAGGGATTTTTTTGTCTTTTTTTCTCAAAACTTGGTCTGTGCAGTAATTTACTGTTCGTATGGGCACAATAGTCCGCCCATATACTACTTTTATATATTTTTATTTAAAAAGTTTTTAATAAAAAGTTTTTTTTTTCAATAAATGTTATATACCTTGAACGTATTATTTCTTGACTTGGAACATTAACCGCTATAAGATCAAAATTCTTATTTTATAAATACGAGATCCCAGCTCTATTCAAATTTATTCTGTCCACACAATGGTTCAGTAACGAGGACCCACCTCAGTATTAAAAAGGGTTAATAGGAAATAAATATGGCTTAGCAATGGGCCTTTAAGTGGGCATAAGTGGGAGAGCGGCTCTTCGCTCTCAGTCATCGCAACCTAATCTAACCTAAGTACGTTTTCAGCATTGGCAAATTACAAATAGCTAAGTAGTCATTGAATACTTCTGCTGTCTTTTTGACATTTGTCCTCCAATAAATTGATGATGAGCTCTTCTTTACACTTTTCTGTGTCCTAGTGCATTACTTGTGAAGGCGAGTCAGACTATCTTTCAATGCCTTCAAACCAGAAGACGATTATGCTCGATTAATCTGCAGATGCTTAGTACATATCTTTTAAAAGTTCACATGCCTTAATAGGCTTTTCTTGATGATTATAAAACAAAACATTTATTTCTTTAATACATCTCTTCTTAAATTAAATTTCGAGTTTAAATAAAAATAAACGCATACAAAACCAAATTTTTGTATAATTTCTGTCGATTTCTTTTTAATGCTTCAAAGCGGCTTAAAATTTAGATTTTTATCTCCAAATATACTGTTATATATTTACTCATTAGTTTAGCTTTAACTACTCTCTCCAAAAAACTTTCAAAAATATACTTTCCTAACAAGCTGAAATGTTCAAACCTTCTACAACTCTTTTACAATAAACACAATCAGCCAGCGGATGCAGGCATTGCATGCGGCGGGTGTTACCATCCCACACAACATCATTGTAATTCATTTATTCGCACGATATTCCCAGCGCCCTGCACTCGACTCTATGGCAGACCAGCCAACTAATGACATGTAGTTGGCCGTAACAAGGCCAAAAACAGCTCGAAATACACAACACAGTACAGAATTGGCACGAAATATACCTTATGGAACACCTAAATGAACGTAAACGATAATGAACGTAGTGAGGAGTCATAGTTGGCCTCACAATTAACCCGAATTGAACTAATGTGCATGTCTGTACGCATGCATGCCGTTTGCAACCTGATAAGCTGACACTACGTACCCGGAGCGGTGCAGCCCCAGCCAGAGTGTTTGCATAAGTGAAGCAAAAACTAACTAAAAATCAACACAGGGAATTCAGTTGGGGAATGCAGGTGGATAAACTTTGCGCTGTGGCTAAATGGAATTTGGAGTTGTCCTTGTTATTGTGGCAGGGCGAAACGGGATACATTTGTTCGTTCTGTTGTACATACAATTAAAATTGCACAAATGCAGAGACAACCCCTTCCAGTCAAATCCAATTGCACAACTAACCTGCCCTCGACATGCAAATTGTTTTTCGGCCACAAAAATTTTCGACTCGTTTATTGAAAAGTTTTACATTTTTCATGTCGTTTTGGGACCAGAGCGTAAATTTCTCTATGAATTGCGCCTAAGTGTATGCACTTTATCATCATCATCATCATTGTGCTAGAGCAAACGTTCATCTGTTGTTGTTTTGCTTTTAATTTAGTGCCTTGGAATTTATTTTTGGTCTACGTGAGTTTAGCCCGAAACTGTTCACTGGCACTCGTCCAGGCTGCCTCCTGTGAAAGCTGCTCACGAATTTATATTAAAAATTATTTATTACATTTGCTGGGCCCTGTTGTTGTGTGTCTATGTGTGTGTGTGTGTGTGTGCGGGGAGAAAAGCCAAAACTTTTTAATTGCTCTTTTTTTGAATTGTTTTTTGCACTTATTCGGTTTCCTTCCGGGTCCAAGGAGACACGTACGTGATTTTATTTTGGTTTTTTTGCTCTTATGATATAACGTGATGGAACAGTTTTTTTTAAGTACTTCCTGTTTATAGGGATATATATCACTTTTTCATCATAATGTACAATTAACAAAAAGTTTTATTCACCCTGGAGAATGCGGGCTGGAAAATAAATCTCAAAAAGCTGGAAAATTGCTTAAATGCTTAAACGAATGTCTAATTTGCTAAATTACTGTTCTTAAGAAAAATGTATTTTTATTTTTGCTTCTCCAACCTTAAGCTCTCACTCTGTTGTGAAGTAACGGAAAGTAAAGTTAACATCTCAAGCAACATTTTTATTTGAAATCTTTATATTACTTTTCGTTACTTCACAAGTGATAAAGCGGCAATCTCTAATATGATATTACATTTATTGGGTGCTTAATACTATGATACAATACCACTGAACCAAATGGGAGACATACTTCTGCTATTTTCCCCGTAGCTGTAGGAAAAAGTGATGTCGAAAAATTCACATCAGATTTCGCTGTAGACGTACATGTTGTTTTTTAGTTCAATTCAATTACAGTTCTACAGGTGACGCAGTAGGCGGTCCTTCCATTTGACTGCTTAGTACATATATGTTCTTACTGATATCAATTGCATCTTATTCGTTGGCATGCTTTCTTCTTGCTATTTCACATGAATATTATTGATTAGAGAAATCGAGAGAGATCGTGCGAAATGGGAATTGGTAGCAGTTCCCGTTTCCCTAAAACGATCAACTTACTTGGTTTCAAAAGTATTGCCTTTGACGAAAGCAATAAATATCTAAATGAAACCGAGCTGTTTGTAATTCCGCATCAGTGCATTTGCAGTGTTGATCTAAACTGATTAGATTACCATTCAGCTAAAATATTACTCAAAAACGAATCGAGCATTCCATCGAAAAGAACATCTACTTCTATTGCACACGGAAACGGGAACATCATAATCCTTTCATTTTTTCCAACAAACCTGATTATGTTTAATTTATACAAAGTGATGATAATTTACTGTTCGATATCTGTTACGATGTCAATCGGCTCTTAATCATATAGAATTTTCAGCAAAACCCAAAATCAGGCAACTTTAGAATCAATTGGATCAGTCAAGTGTCAATTTAAAAATTTTGTTATTAATTCAACAAAATAATACTAAAAAATAAAAACAAAACAAGGAAATGCTTAGAAGGCCCAACAAAGAGCCACAACTTTATAATTTAATAAATTTAAAATTTATAAATAAGAAGAAAAACTCCAACTTACCAACTCAAATGCAGAAAAGTTCAGAGTACAATATAAAAACAAAGGACCAAACCCAGAATAGGTTTTATACTACCATCACAAACTTTCAAAATTTTTGAACAACACTATAGTGTTGTAGTTAAATAAAAGATGAAAATTGTTGATGGTTTCAAAGAAAACTTGGACAATTATTTCTTAACGTTGGAGATTTTTTTCGGTTTTTATTTCCGAAAAGTATTTTTCCGAGTTCCTAAAATACCCACGACTGGCCATTAAAAATAGATTTCAAAATACCACGCGGAATGAGATTCGTTTTGGTCCCAATAGATATGAAAAAAGTTTGGCAGCGATCGGACTTTATTTAGTGGACGCACGCCCGCCCTTAAAATCGAACATTTGAAATATATGGAAAATGAGGGGGATGAGTTTCGAAAGTAATCTCTAAAAATTCCAAAAAAAATTTGTATGTGGGAATATCATAGCAACATTTTAAATATAAATGTGTCCTATTTTAAGCGTAGGCTTGGCCGCCAATTTTTCCAAAAAATTTTTGATATATGAGATTCTGATTTTTGCTTTTACCCGGGCGTTTGGGGTTTTGGCCCCAATAGATATAATAAAAAGTTTGGCTGTGATCGGACTATATTTAGAGGACGCGCTCTCGCCCCAAAAACCAAAAATTTAAATTACACGGCCAATATATGGGATGAGATTCGGATTAAAGCTCTAAAAATTAAAAAAAAAATTTAAGTGGATTTTCTCTTTAAATTCTTTAAGGGGAATACCATAGCAACATTTTACATATTTTTGTTAGATATTTTGAGCGTAAACTTGGCCTGAATCATATCAAATCGGCCAATTTTTAAAAAAAAAATTTTTTCCGAGATGAGTTTCAAACTTAATCCCTAAAAATTTTTTGTTTTTGTTTAAGTGTTAATTATTTTTAAATACTTTTATCGGAATATCATAGCAACATTTTAAATATTTTTGTTGGATATTTCAAACGTAAACTTGGTCAAAATCATATCAGAACTCCATTTTTTCTCATTTTTTTGGGGTTTTTTTTTTTTTATTATAAATTAATTTATGCGAGACTCTGATTTTTGCATATCGTGTATATATTATTATATTATTTTATCTTAAAAAAAAAACATAAAAAAAATAATAAAAAATGAGAAAAATGTGCTTTTAGATATGATTCTTACCAAATTTATTCTCAAAATATCTAACATTAATATTCAAAATGGTGCTATTTCGTTTTTCTTAAAGTATTTAAAAAGGAATAACACTTAAAAAAATTTGAAAATTTTAGAGATTAAATCCGAAATTAATCTCAGAAAAAAATTTTTTTAAGTTGTCCGATTTGATATGATTATGACCAAATTTACGCTCAAAATATCCAACAAAAATATTTAAAATTTTGCTATGATATTCCGCTAAAAGTATTTAAAAAGAATTAACACTAAAACAAAAACTGAAAACTTTTAGGGATTAAATTTGAAACTCATCTCGAAAATTTTTTTTTTTAAAAATTGGACGATTTGATTTGATTCAAAATATCCAACAAAAATATGTAAAATGTTGCTATGGTATTCCCCTTAAAGAATTTAAAGAGAAAATCCACTTAAAATTTTTTTTTTAATTTTTAGAGCTTTAATCCGAATCTCATCCCATATATTGGCCGTGTAATTAAAATTTTTGGTTTTTGGGGCGAGAGCGCGTCCACTAAATATAGTCCGATCGCAGCCAAACTTTTTATTATATCTATTGGTAAAAGCAAAAATCAGAATATCATATATATTAAAAATTTTTCGAAAAAATTTCAAAAAAATTTTTGAAAAATTGGCCCTTTTGATATGATTCTGGCCAAGCTTACGCTCAAAATAAGACACATTTATATTTAAAATGTTGCTATGGTATTCCCCTAAAAGGATATAAAAAGAATTAACACATACAAATTTTTTTGGAATTTTTAGAGATTACATTCGAAACTCATCCCCCTCATTTTTCATACATTTCAAATTTTCGATTTTGAGGGCGAACGCGCGTCCACTAAATGAAGTCCGATCGCTACCAAACTTTTTTTCATATCTATTGGGACCAAAACGAATCTTTTTCCGCCCGGTATTTTGAAATCAAAAAAAAAAGTTAATATAAGGGCCAGTCTAATACCCACGGAAGAAAAATGAGCTGAAAATGTGGTAAGGACATACTTTGAAAGTCCCCAAAGTTAAAAGTGAGCGCTGATTCGCCTGTGCAATCAGTCCTTCAGTGCGTGAATCGTTTTAAAATCTTTGCGACATAACGAAATTAATTTGATGTGCTAAATATTATTTTGAGCAGGATGGTGTTTAATATTCCTCATTTAGGATCCGTGCCGATGAAGCCGGGCGGTTTCAACTAGTTTTAAAGCAAAGTTTGTAAGGCTGCCTTGACACTTGTCATATATCTCTAAAGAGAATCTCTGGCGATAATGTAATTGCAAGACTAGTAACCCCAAGCATTTTGAAAACGGGTGTTGGATTTAATTTGGCTGGTTCCATTTGATAAGAGAATTTTGACAACCGACTATTTAGAAATATATGATAAGTGTAAAGTCAGCTTAACAATTTCAAATATTATGCTTTAAATGCAAAATATAGTAAATATCTTCCAGTACATTTTTTTTAATACTAGCAAGTTTATACAGGCTCGAAGTCATGTTACGTTTGTACATAACCTTAAAACAAGAACACAGCCTTCCACAAATAAGGCTGGTACTGTACAGCTGTTTCAGGAACCCCCCAGTCTTCGCTTGTCTACTGCAGCTGCCTTCTCATGCCAGCGCTGCTACAACGCTTTGCAGCAAAAACCGGCACTCCCAGCCAACGCTAAGTGGGCAGTTTCCTTTGTGAGAGTGTATCCCCAACTCGCCTTACAGTGTTAGTGATAGAGATTTCCAAGGCTGGATAGACCCTTTCAATTTTTAGGGACAATTTTTGGCATAATTTTTTCGTCTATGGGGAAAACTCCTTAGTAAAAGCTAGTGAGAGTATGTTTAAATTCGCCGCACAATGTTTTATCTTTTTGGCTGACTAATCTGCAAAAGAAACTTTTGCCAATTAATAAATAATTGCATCAAAATATGTCTCTTAAAATTGAATTCCAGTCTAATGCTGTCTGGAAGCGGAATTGCATTCAAAACAGGGGGTGAAACTATTAATGTTTAGTCTCGCCCAATTTTTATATATCCCTCACTTAAAAATAATGAGCTGAGATTTATCGCAAGCAACTATTTACCTAGCTTAAGCCGGTTGCCTTTTCTTCCATTTAATGATTAACAAATATTTTCGACTTCTTTTAAATTTTCCAGTTCTGGGCAGCATATGTGCCCTGCGAGGCTCAGCATCGCGATGCGGTGCAGTTGACGCTGGAGCAAATTGATGTGATTAAAAGACTTACCGATCGCTATTCACCCCAGTTAACCACTTGTACTTCAGCGCAGGGTAAGTATCGCCATGAGAAAGCATTGCAAGTCTGAAACTATGCCCAAGTTTTTGTTTGTTTTTCAATTTTTTTTATTTTTTGGCTAAAACTTTGTCTCGAGTGGCTTGAGAAAACAACGCATTTACAGTGCTACACACTTGAGGCAACTGCTTACCGCGTGCCATATTTTTGCGCCATTTCCTTTGATATGCCGCACTTACCTAGTTTTGTTTTTTTTTTTTGGTGGCGCGAAACAGTTCATATTTCTTTTGCGGAGGCAGGCAACAGCCCCAAGGGTTCTACTCCTTCTCTTTGCCAACAGGAACCAAGAACTGCAGCTACAATTTTTGACTTATGTTCGACTCCCCGGTTGGTATTCAAGTTTCCTTGTTTGTTGGGTTTGTTTTCCGTTTTGCATTTTGATTTGCACCACGAGGTCGAGTCTTGGCAATCTTTTAGTGTGTTTTCTTATATTTTTTTATAAATTTTTGGGTGCAACAAATCGCTTCCGGCATTTGTGTTGAAACATTTATGTGGTCGTAAATGGAAATGTCAATAAATCATGTTCAAAATAGGAAAATATAAAACAGGAAAACTTTTAGCATGAAATATTATGGTTAGAGAGAAGAAAGAAAATGCTGAATATACTAGAAATGCGACTGAACATTTTGTGATAAGAGATGCAAACATTGTACATATGTTTGTTTGTTTATTTGGCTAAAAGGTAGACAACTGTTAGAGAAACAAACAAAAAGGCCAATCATTTGCACAACCCTCTAGCTGCTCATACTCAGAACTTACTAAAACGACTTAGAGTGCAAACCATTGGCAAGGATTTTCCCAAAAAAAAATGTTTTAATTGGTGCATTTCGAGGTGAAGATGGGATTGAATGAACCATGACGTTGCCAAATTGAGCAATCAATTTGTTTTTTGACCAGAAGTTAAGTAAGAAGTGGAGGAACATGCCAAGAGAAGCATTGAATAAATTCAAAGAACTTGAGCATGGAATATGGTAAAGATGCAAAATCGACCATTAAAAATTGTATTTGTAATTGAACATTTGCTGCCTTTTTTCAAAAAGCTCGATTTGTTTAACTTGTTCCTTATTCGTCCTTGAAGCAATTGGGGGATTCAAAAGCCCTCGTAAAAGTGAAATAGTGTAGCGAGCTGTCCGTGTAATTTACCCCAGTACCTCTTACTTGACAGTGAATATAAATATAATAAAACCCCCAAGACAAAGTGAACAACAAGCACTGATTATGCGAAATGAGGAATGGCGTTTCAATGACTTGAATGCATCAATGGGAGCTTAACAAATGAATCATATTAGGAGCATGAAGAAATATGAATATAAACCAAGATGAAGTGATGTTCAAGCTTATGGACGATCTAACTGCACTTGCATGCAATTTGATTTTTCTTACTTAATGATAGAAGCAGTTAAACGAACGTTTGTTTTAAATTTTTTTTGATGTGAGCAAATGCCACCAGCTGTTTATGTTTAACTTAAATTAAATTGAAATTTCTGCGTTAATTTTGGGACATTTGTCTACAAAGTGGAAAAAAACCATTATTATGAAACTACGGAGATGCAGATGGTTGTGGATATATGTGAAAATGCTTTTAGAAAATTTCTTTAATCGCCAATTAAAAGGAATCTAAACAATGAGAGCCATAATGCATGAATTTCACTGCATCGTTGAGGAGAGCATCAATCTGCTGTCCACAGCACCCTAGCGGCGCATCCACAATCAACTCCATGACGCAATCCTTTGCTTTTAAACACAAATCTATTGGTTTGCAGTCGGATTCCAGTGTTTTTTTATCATTTGAGTTTGTCCTTTCCTGAAATTGTCGTCTTGTTTTCTAAATATATTTAATTTTTTAAGTAAATGTTATCTAATTACCTAGCTTTCAAACTGACAACCTGATCGGTATAATCAAGTATTATGATTTCCTTTCTGTTTGTTATCAGAGAGTAGAACCGAATCGATTTTCGGTATCGGTTGCTTCTAGCTCGGTCGATAGCAATATTTCGTTTAGGGTTAAATCATAGTTAGCTGGTTTTTTACCGGTAAAAAAAGGCTTTGGACCAATGTTAAGACCTTGACCGCATTTGTCGCCAACGGCATCTGTGCTGAAGACGACTCATACATAGTTGTTGTTGAGTTCGATTTTGGAAGAGGCATAGGAGAGACAGAGAGGAGAAAAAACATACGAAGTTGTGGTTGCAATAAACGGCTTGTCCGTAAAATGATAGGACTGATTTTCTTTCGCCGCAAAATATATTATTTCAGGGACTGCAAATAACGGTTATGGGAAACACCAGAATTAATTCTTTTGTGTCAGCTAATACATATTAGTACATGGGAATACATTAGTGCTGCGCATCACGGTTGCAGCCGTTCCTGCAAATAGTCTATTTTAACTGGGCTGCTTATAAATAAACTTCTTCAGGATCGAAAAATAATGCAGATTACTATACTACTATGGGCAAAAAATACAGGGAAATTATTCATAAATCAAAAACTCTTTATATAATATTGTCAATTCATTTCATTCCCTTGAAAGTAACCTCCCCTACTGCATTACACTTGTGCCAACGTTTTTTACAATTTTGTTTGTGTTTGTAGGATAATTTTAAGAACATGCTGCAAAGTCTTCTTCTGGTATAGTCTTTAATTTCTTCTTCGTTTGGGGCTCTATCTCCTTTATCGATTCAAAACGGTGTCCACGGAGCGGTATCTTGAGTTTACCGAATTGCCCATGGTAGCCCAAATGGACATTCAAAATGGTTTCCACTGTTATGTATGCAGTATCTGACTAGAAGGGCACTGCGTTCGTGGGAACATGGCCCTTGTTGAAACCCCGCTCGTGGACCATGCTGACTCCAACTTGCAAGCCACACTAGTCGCACTTTATGACAGTCATAAACATTTAGTTCCATATACGAGCGTTGAGAAATCGCATCTCTTCGTTGGACTCGCTTTGACAAAATAAGGTTTTAATTTACTGACATAAAAATACATTCGATTCCAGCTCCATTTTTATTTGTTTCTCAATTAAATTCAAATTTGACAACTTTTAAAATGATACGGTGAATTCGTCGACAAAATTTCGATTCGGTGAACGTGCGTATACGTAGTATTTGTGGAAACTTTGAAGGCTTTTCGCGGAGGTTAAAACATGCTCTAAAATATTTTGTTTTTAATTTATTATTACACCCAAAGTATCGTTTAGTGGTATCGGTTAACTTTTTATCGGCGTCCACCTAAGTAAATATCGCTCAATACGGCATAACTCAAATACGATTTTCGACTAATGTGCAGAAATATTCGCTTGTTGTGTTCATTTTGTACTACATACATATGTATATACACGTCTAGATGAAACCGAAAGCATGCTAAAGTTCTAATATCGCTTTTATTTCTCACGTAAGGAAGCCTGAGAAAATCTGAGCGCTTGCTCAGTTTTTATATGCATACATATTGACCCATTGATCACATATTTGGGAAAATATTTGTAACTGGACGCTTGTTTAAAAAATTATTTGAGTTGGAGAATATTTCAAAATTTTTATATTTTCGAATATAAAATATCTTATAATTTTAAATTGATTTAAATTTGTATTTTTAAATTATAAAATATTTTTTTACTACATTCTCTTTCAAGTTTACTTCAAATGATATTGATTGATATAATAATAATAAGCAACCACCAATAATTTAATCTTTTGAAATTGTGTCGGACATTGATTTCATTTTATTAAAATTTTTCATCCTTTACTTCGCTTAAAGTGTTAGTTTATTGTTTGATCTGTACCCGCAAAAAAAAATGTGGAATATATATCCGTTAGCGAAACAAACTGGCAATTTTGCAATCCTTTGACCTTTGTACCTCACACCGTACACAATTCATCGCTGTTAAATCCATTGCCCTATAATCAAACACAATTCCCCATTTTTTGAGTTGTGGCGTAAACAAGTTCACATCAAGACTGCAGCACAAAAATCAAGCGCTCAACCAGGCAGCCACCCCTGCGATAGCCAAACCATCCAAAAATCCCAGCTGCTGTTGCATAAAATAAAACCCAACATTTTATTTTAACTACTGTAAATAAATTCAGTTTAAATTGTTCAGCGCTCGTTCACATGTTGTGTGCATAAAAAATGAAAGCGAATGCATGCAACTGGCTATTGAGCAAAGGGAACCACTCTGCTTCTCTCCAGAATGGCAGGAACAGCCAAAGTGATTGTAAAAAATTCAAAACTAACGAACCGAAACACAACGCGACGAGTGACGTGGCATGTCAGTCAGTCAGTCAGTCAGTCCAGTCCAGTGGCAGTCCAAGTGCGAATGTGAATGTAAGTGCGAGTCCTGACTCCTTGGTTACAGCAAACTAAACAAATGAGCGTTACAATTTCACGCTTGTTCTTCGTTGTCTGTCACCTGCCAACATTGTGCTACTTTACATTTTTACTATGTTCAAATGTGCGAATAGTTTTTTATTTGCCATTTTCAATTTTCACCTTCACAAAGTGTAAACTTCAATTTACAAAAAAATACAAAGAATATGACAAAAATTGCATTCCGTTGGGCAAGCAGTGGGTACTTGAGAGGGACTTATCGAAAAGTCTTAAATTTTTCCTCTCGGAAAAGTGTGGATTTAGTCGCAGATAAACAGCATTTGCAAAAAGCAAAACTTTCTTGTGCTCATTTAAAAAAATTTCCTCTGAGGGTCATCAGAAATTTTGAATCATATAGGAGTGATTCTCAATCAGATTTAACCTGATGATTTTGGTTTCAAGGAAGATATTGAAAACTCAGAAGAGTATATGATACAGTCGCTGCCCAGCGCTCGTTAAACTAAGTCAGAGCTGTTTTGCGACGCACACTTATACACTCTCTCTTTAGGCCTTTCTCTTCCTGACAAACCCTGCCTTAGAGACTCGGCTTACGCACCGAGGTTCCTTATATCAAATTATAGAAACAGTCCGGGTTTTTTTTAAGCGCTGACACTTAAGCTAGTTTTATCATTAAGCAATTCTCCCAAATATTAAAGAGTATGTAAACATTGGCTCCAACACTTTTGTTCTTTGGTTTCACCCTTTCTTCTTTAGCTGGTGTGCGTCCTCCTGCTTTTAGTTTATTGCATCAATTGGCATTTGGTTTGGGGATTTTCATTTTGAAATGTATTGCAAAATTTTCTCTCTGCTGTTTGGAGAGTATTGCCTCAATTCGCATCCGATACATGAGCCATCTATTATACATACAGCTCTGGCCCCCAGACCGGCACTGCGAACTCAAGTCACAGACAATTACAGGCAGGGCCAGCAACGGAGCGGCTACAAAATTGAACTTCAGCTCACGTGGCGCATTTTCGTGTTGCCTTCGTTCTGGCTGGAACATTTGTTTATTTGCTCCATATTTTAGGGTCTTACATCGAACAGGTTTTGTGGCAGGTATTTGGCTCCACAACAATAGCGTGTGGCAAACTGAAATAACAAAACAGCATCGAGAACAATTCCCAGCTCCAATGGGTCCGGCTTCTACGACGAGTTTGCCCCCTTTTTTTTTGATTTTACGCAGCTTATTTACTTATTGCCAGAAAACTTTGCAAGCGGATTTCAGCTGCTTTTCCTGTTAACCCATTTTTTTTGTTGCTGATTTGCTTTGGTATTTCCTTTGTGGGAAATTTATTGAGTCGTTTTCCTTTTAAAACCACATGTGACATTTGGAAATGTTATTAAAATTTGGGCCAAGCAAAATGCTTGATTTATATGAGCTGCGACAAATTATGGTGATTTCTGATAAGGAAATTAGAATTGTAAAATGTAGAAAAACGTGATGGCAAATCGTTAGGGTCTACATGGTTTGAAAAATACAAGTTATTTCCCTCGAATTGGGTAGCTATTGGGAACAAAGCATTTATTCTTCATTGACGCTATCCTTAGCTCACTTTCTACTTTTGAACGTGAAATAAAACTAGCATACAATAATTATTACGAAGTTAAGTCTAGATGAGACAAATTTTTGATCATTTTAAGTAGATGTGGCTATATGAAGGCTATCTTTCTGGTGCCTGGTAATTTTTTATACCCTTATACCTATGCGTTGCATAGAAATATTTGTTTCACACTTTATAAACTATATATTTTGTTGATCAGGGCGATGAGCTGAGTCAATTAAGCTCTGCCCTTCTGCGTGTTTGTTTGTTCGTCTGTCTGTTTCTATTCAAACTAGTCTTTTTGTTTTAAAGCTATCAAGCTGAAACTTTGCACGAAGTCTTTTTTCTCTACACGCTGCTAATATGTCGGAACCGACCTTGAGAGTGCTTATACTCACCGGACGGGTACACTCCAAAGTCTCAGAATCTACGAGATCAATCGGGCTCCAAAAGGATCTTGGGAGTCAAATCGACTATTTCCAATTCTTTTATCCGTAACAAAAGAAGTTTGGTCAAATTCAGCACCCACGCGGTTAATTTATTAATTTTTGACACTGATTTTCGTAAGATTTAAAATGTACATTATTTTTTATTTACGATTTTTAGTCCTACAGCCAGAAATTAGGCTGACTGCGATCCGAAGAGCTCAGTTGCCTCTAAACATCTGAATTTTTAATAGCATTGTTCCTCTGAAGATGGCCTTTTAATAATAATTTTAGAATTGCCGGTAAATGTTTACTATAAGGTTTGCATTTTTCCCCATACAAATATATGCCCGATCACATATGGGCTTCTCTGATGTCGAATGCGACATTTGTACCAATCAAACTGAAAAAAACATTCTAGATTTTTTTATATTTTTAAAAGCGAATTTTAAAGCTCTGGTTAGCATATAACGTGTTAAGATCGATTTTGGGCATTTGTTCATTTTCAAGATAATCACAAAAATGTAAGCATTTCACGGACACAGACAGAAGTCACTTTTTCGAAAACTAGCTCAAGCCTGATTTCAGGAAACATGATGGAAAATTGTAAGCCATTAATTTTAAAAGTTAGTTGGATTTTCAATAACTGATTTCATAAAAATATAAGAGCTTTTTTAAATTGAATTTGAACCGCGTACATGTCGCCGCGACTTTCTTCATCTTATTTTAGGTTTCCTTACGAGCAAAAACACATAATGCTGAAATAGTTTCTCATGGTCTACATCGTACCCTTGTCCATCAGTATCTAGTACGAAAGTACATGTAACAAAGTCACTTTTTCAAAAAAAGCAATTTTAATCAGGAGAAAAGAGCACGGCCGTGAAAGATTCAAGGGTTATGTAATGTAAAATTAGCTACATACTAATTGTTCTATAAAATCGATAAAATATAGTTTTTTAACCACTTTAACTTTTGCCCAGGTGCCTTCGGTCCCCCCTAAAAATTAATATTTTAAAAAACGAAAAAATTTTTTAAAAAATCGAGCGATTTCGATCAGTCAGGTTTAAAAAAATACAGAAGCTGTATCACAGCAATTCTCAAAATAACGGAAGACATTCGAAAACAAATTGACAATGGAAATATAACATTATTGACTCTACTCGATCACAGTAAAGCATTCGACACAGTTAACCACGATGTATTATACACTAAATTAAATCGAATGTATATGTTTTCAAACACCCAAGTGCATATTTATAAGCAGCAAGATTGTCAGCACTGTAGGTTTGCCATCATTGAAAATTAACAATCTACCAATTCAGTATGTAGAGCGAGCGAGCAGCCTAGGATTTATTTTTAATCAAACTTTAACTTGGAGTGATCACGTCACCGCATCTGTTGGAAAATGGTATGGACAACTGTATTTGACTAAAGACTTTTTACCAACCAAGCTGAGACTATTGATTGCTAAGACTTATTTAACATCCAGGCTATTTTATGGTATTGAGGTAATTGGTACTTCTGAAGCCAGAAGTCAACACAGAATGCAAGTGGCTCTGAACAATATCGCAAGATATAAATAATCGTACTCGCTTTAACCGGATATCAGACGTTGCAATTAACATATTTGACCTTCCATTTCAATCTTGGATAAAACTAAGAGCATTAATACTTCTTCATAGGATTAGATACCCAAATGAGCCGTCGTATCTTTTTGAAATGATACGATTTTGCGCATCTAGAAGGACGTGTAACTTAGTGTGCTTACGATAGAAGCTATCAAGCTCAGAAAAACATTTCTGTTCGCAGTTGGAATCAACTACCACATAGTTTGAAAACAATAAACAACGCCACGCAGTTTAAATTGACTTTAGAATCTTATATTAAAAATGAATCTTAAAGAGTACTTATAGGGATATAGTAGGAAGAAAAGAAGAAACGGGAACAAAAAATAAAAGAAAATAACAATTTATTGTAATAATTAATCTTTAATTTAAAATGTTTTTATTTAGTTAAGATTAAACCCTAATATAATTTCATTTCATCATTGTATCGTGTTGTCGTTTCTCGGTAATAAGTAAAATCAATTAAATATAAACATAAATGTAACTTTGTCCTTGTGACTAACGCAATAATATATAAGTTTTGTAACTTGTGGCGTAAGGATGATATTTCGAGCTAACTTGCAAAGGTTTTAATATATCAGAGTTTAAGATCGCCAGCCAAAATTTTTTTAAATATAACCCACTTTCGACCGATAGTTTTCATGGCATCTATAATATATAGTCATCCGATTTTTACCAAAACTTCAAAATCTAAAAGCGTATAAAACTAATATTTGCTAAAGAGGGAGGCGTTAACATTAAAAACAAAAACGTTTTTCTCATTAAAATACACTTTTCGACCGTTAGTTTCTATGGCAGCTATAAGATATAGTTATCCGATCCGGTCCGTTCCGACATAGCAGTGTGCAGTAAAAAGAAGACTCTGTGCAAAGTTTCAGCTCGCTAGCTTTAAAACTGAGAGACTAGACAGACAGACAGACGGACAGACAGACGGACAGGCGGACAGACAGACAGACAGACGGACGGACAAAGCTAAATTGACTCGGCTCGTCGCCCTGATCAAGAATATATATAGTTTATAGGGTCGGAAATGAATATTTCTATGCGTTGCAAACTTCTGGGCAAAACTAAAATACCCTTTACAAGGGTATAAAAAGAGAGCAATTTAATTCGGAATTGAGAACACGCAAAGAAAAGAAAACAAAGAAATTGAAGCGGAATTGCTTTCATTTACTTTTCAAAAAGTAGTGGAATTGAGAACATGCCTGATAGTCCTTAAAATTATGTATATTTATTTTGTTTTAAGGCCTGATTCCAGATGACATAAATTTGTATTTCGGCCCAATACTTCATTCAAATAAGACTGCTTTGCAATAGCATTCAGATTTTAAATCAGTTCAAAAGTGTTTCTATTCATGTGAACTCCAACATAAAAATTGATTTTTATGTCATCTGAAATTAGGCCTTTATTACAAATTTATTTTTATATTCTTTACAAATTCTTCTGGTGTATGTACCCTGCAGTCTCTTACTGCATGTTATGTGTGCTAGCTGATTTTCCACTATACTACTCGAGATATGCTTTATATTCAACCCATCGTCTGAGGGATCCTTACGGGTCAAGTATTTGTTGACATTTAAAGTGTTAAGTTTCAAAAAATGCTCTTTGTATCAGACTTAAATGCTACAGATAAAATTAATACTCAAAATATCAATTTGTCATTTTCTGGTATTATATTGATACCAAAAAATAATAACTTTAGAATATGCATACCAAATAGATAATAATTCAATTTTGTTTGAAAGAAAGTTTCATTTTACATTTATTTGACGAGCTTCGGGTATTTGCTTCGTATCGTTTATAGACCCCCGAATCTAGCATTTTGAGACAAGGAAAAAGCAAATGGTTTTCATATTAAGACTTCTTATCGAAAGAATCTCAGGTCTGAAGCGTTACTAGCTCACGCAAAAAATAATGAAACCCTTGAAGAAATAATGAAAAATTAGTATTTAAAATGTATTATTATAATATATTTAAAAATCCACAAAGAAAAACAAAAAGTAAATCCCTACCCAAAGAAGCAAATAGCTTCAACTTTTCTGACTAAAAATAATAAACATAATAACAATTGCTTGGCAACAGCAAAAAGAGAGCAAATGTCAAGAAACAGATCAAAGCTTCCAGTGCTTGGCCAAGACAGGCGTAAATATTGCATAGACCAGCTAAATGTCATTCCGAAATGGGGGATAAACTGACAGCAGGGAGAAGGAAACCACAATGAACAGAACAGAAACGAACCGAACCGCTCAACGGGACGGCAAAGCAAATGACAGACCAGAAAACAGCAAATGTTACTTTCGCTTTGTTTGGCAAAAACAAAGCAAGCCAAGTTTAAACTCACTCATCCAACTTTTCCCTCCCCCTACCTCCTGTTTATATATTTTGCAGACATCATTGATGCGCACAAGAACCAACAGCTTTGCTCCCTAACCGGCGTGGAGGGCGGACACTCGCTGGGCGGCTCACTGGCTGTGCTACGCACCCTATATGCAATTGGGGTACGCTATATGACACTCACCTCCACCTGCCACACCCCGTGGGCCGACTCAAGTTATGCGGACGCGCCGACCTTCAATATGAAACACGGTGGACTCACCATATTCGGCAAGGTAAGTGCCATCTGATTTAATGCTAATTAGTTGAGGGTCTTGAATGCTGGGTCCTGGGTCTTTCCAGGGCTTACATGGGGATTTGGCGGTCGTTGATGTGTCTCGCAGTAGCTGCGGTCAACGCTTTGTTAGCTTAGTCATAAACATGTGCGGAGTGCGGTGGGGGATTTGTGGGGTTTGGCTGTGGAGGGTGCTTAAGTGGCCTGGCTGGACCAACCTCCTTTATGGGCTTTGTGCGCTTAATGGGTCAACAGTTCTCAAATTAGGTGCCTACTACAATTTACAATTGCCAAGCGGCTTTGCAGCTGGATATTCGTGTGGCCACAGAACTAGATCATAAATTAAATAAGCCAGGTCTGGTTTAGAGGCGGGTTTTCGGTTGCAGGAGAAGTTTTAGTTAAGCATGGGAACATCAGAATTTCATATTAATTCCTTTCCATCTGATGTGTTCATCCATTTCCGAATAATTAATTGGCGGAGGTCATCAAACTTAGCTCTTGAATCTGTCAAGGCTACAAGACAATCGCATTTAAATCAGCATTTCTGCCGGTGTCAGTCAACGTGCACAAGTATTTGTTTACACTGATTTTTTTGACAAATTTTCGTGTAATTATTTTAAAATGCGAAATTACCTCGAACGCCAGCCAGCAAACATCATTACAAGCAGGCGATTTTGTTCTTGTTGTTGTTTGCTCTTCATGGGATGTCTCGACGGGCCGCTGTCCGCTTCCTCTTTGGCTATAGCCCATAGCTATGGGCTGTTGCCAAATGCTATTTAGAGCGTCCCGCAAACACGCAAAGTGCATACGGAAATCAAATGCAAAAATGTGCAATAGCCACACCAGCATCAACAATAACAACAATAGCGTTTATAACAATAACAAAAAAAAAACCATCGCACAGCTGCTGACCATAACCGGAAATGTAAATTTACTATGGCATCCAAATTGTTGATTTATGCATTAAAATCGGAAATTTGTGCCATTAAATATGGAAAATTTATGCAAATCAACAGAGAAAATAAAAACCCCAAATCGAAATCCATCAGCTACAAAATCAACGTCACTTCCTCATTTAACTTGCGGAATTTTCAATTACACATCCCAAAACAATAGGCACCATATGAAAATATGAAAATTAAAAGTGAAAAGCGAAAATTGTTCAATGCGCAGGCGTCAAGAGCAAGAAATTGTTTTGCAAGAGAGAAACCAATTGGGCGCTGGTAAATGGAATTTTTGTTTTTCGCTGCGATGAAATGAGCAGGCAATGGGAAAATCGAAATTTTCATTCATACTATAAAGGTGAATTGAACAGTGGGAAAACATTTTTAGGAAAGGAAACATTTTTAAAAATAAGGGAAATAAAATATTATTAATAATTTGAACCCATACTGAGACGAGCCAAACACTTGCCGAGGCTTGTGCAAAAGGGAGCAAACAGTTTTTAAGTCACTTTCCAGCGGTCGACGAAATAGGTAAAAGCTGGACTGCGTCGCTTTATTTTCGCAAGCATCTCGGTTTTGGCTTTGCCGAACTTAAACTGATTCTACCTATCTTACTCAACAATGTTTCATAAGAGATAATATTCTAGAAAAATTATTTTAAAATTTTAAGGGTAAGTATACACTTGTTCAAAATATCAAAATACCGGGCGGAAAAAGTTTCGTTTTAATCCAAATAGATATAATAAAAAGTTTGGTCCCGATCGGACAACATTTAATGGACGCGCGCTGGCCCTAAGAATCGAAATTTTGAAATAAATGGTAAATATATAGGATGAGTTTCGGATTTTCGCTCAAATATTCTTAAATTTCTATTTTAAGCGTTAATACAATTTAATTTAGTTAGAGCCACATTTTTAATACAAGGGTTGAATATTTTGGGCATAGACTAGACATTCTCATACCAATACAGCTAATTTGTCAATTTTTTTAATTTTATCTCTTTCAACAAAACACTTCTCGACAGCATTTTTCTACAAACCAACAATTTCTATTTTAGATTTTTATTTTTATTTTTCAAAAAATGTATCCAAGTTTAAAAAATAATTGAAATTTTAATGCTTTTAAAAACATGATATACAAAATTGTATTTTATTGGGCTGTAAAAGCTATTTACAAGAACAATGCAACTGATTATCAGTAAAAATTCTTAAGAAAAGGACTTTAAAAATAAAAAATCTTTTATTAATTAAGCAGTATGAAAAATACACATCGAATTAGAGCAAGCTTTTGAAAATTTCACGCTTTCTTTATTAACCAAATCACAGAATATTTCTCAGTCTGTGCAGGCGGGGCTTGAACGAAAATGAAACTGCAATGTCGACCATGAGGGAACCAAATTTTCCGCATGCTGCGAATTGCTGTTCTCGTGCTTGATTCTGTTAATCTCTCAGTATTAAAAGCCTGGTTGACTAACGTAACCTCATAAAAAAAATAGTGCCCAAGCTCGCCCTAAAAATTACAAATTCGTCTAAAGATATTGACCTAATGCGATTACCATAAAATGTGGAGTAAAAAATTCTTAACATAATGTTAATATTTTCAAAAACATTCAGGCATGTTTTCAATTCCACTTTTACGGCAACATTTCGCGAAATGAAAAGTAATTGACAAATTACGCACTTTTACAGTTGCTTGAGTGCACAAAGTAAATTATTTCTTAGTTGTCCACAATTTAGAAATTGCTAGTGAAATTTAATCGGTATTCTAGTCTATAATTGATTTATAAATTTTTTTTTGTTTAATGTGTCCAGATTTTGGCTGAAGAGTGAACCTCTCCCATTTCCATTATCCCATTTTCGATCGTTCCCTTGGAATTCTCGTTCCCCTAAGCATCTAGTGCCATTCTCGCTTGGTCCACTGAATTGCGTTCGATAAATTTAAAAGAGTAGTGGAATTGAAAACTAAGTCATATTTCAAATTTAACTAACCGAAGGGGAAGAAACCATTAAATTTTCGAAAAATGCAGTTTTTAAATTTTTGACTAACCTAGGGCAAGAAACAAATATAAAAAAGCAGTTTTAAAGCAAAAAAAAATTTTAAATATTGGTTTTGGTACATAACTTATCGAATTCTTCAATGTAGTGGTGGCGTGTTCGAATCTCTTTCGATTGGAAATTTTATTTACAATGATTTGCTTAGCTCGGAGATATTACATCGAGGTCAAAAAAATCTCTACACATAAACAACTTCTACAAACCACCCACCATTTTTTTGTTTATTTTAATAGTCCGAAAAACAAAGAAATATTTAAAATTTTAATGTACGACTTATCTGGGGATCGAACTCGTCATGCATCACTGTGTGTTAGAGAGACACAGTCACATTTTCGTCCTCTCTTCTAGGGGAAACTACGGGGGGGGGGGGGTTTTTTTTTTAATTAATTTTGAAAGTTTATAACTAAAAGTTTTTTTGCCCAGAAGTTAACGCATAGAAGGAATATCTCCGACCACAAAAGTATTATTTGATAACAGGTGATCCGTCGTCCGTCGTGAACAGAGTGAAGCAGAGGAAACACAAGTTTTGTGAAAAGAACGACCGAGATGATATAGAAAAAGAGGTGAATGGTTTTAAAGAGAAAAACTGTTTTTTCAAATAGTGAGGATTGCACACTGGCCAGATTTCAGTTTGGGCGGCATAAATTGAAAAATGTAGTTAGACAATTGCATTTGGACATTTGATAGACATCAAGTGTGTAATAACTCGGGAAAAATATAAAACAATCCGACCACGCCCACCCTTACCGCCCACATAGAAAGGGCCCACTTCTGGTGTAGTTTAACAGTTTTTTAAAACTTCTGGAAATCAATCAAAAAATTTTTTAATCGGTTTTTGAAAGTCATTGTTCTATTTATTAAAAAAATTTAAATGTGTCAATGCGAGGGCTGTTTAAAAAGTTCTCGGCCTCCAAAGTAGGCTTTTCTAAATAAAGGTGAGTGGATGGTTCGCAGCTTTCCGGCAGTCACTATTAACAAAAAGCAAAATGGAAAGCGGGAAATTGGTAAAAATTAATGCCTATAGGGCCCGATGCAGAATGATGAAAATAGAATCAAATTTGTAAAAATGGCGGCCAGAAGACCAGAAGAGGGTCTTAAATTGCTGTTAAATATCTTTTTTTAAGTCATACATTTCTGTTACCTAAATTGAGAACGATTATATCATTTATTATTTATGTGATTTTTATATTGGATATTTATGTTTTAAAGTCATTAAATTTTAAATAGTATGTATATAAAACCAGTATCCATATTTTTTCTTGGAATAGAACAAGTCAAATGTCACACTCAAACTTTTTCTTCTAAGTTAACAAATAGAGTAAATCATAGTTTTATTCAAAGGTATGTTGAAAAGATCACTTACTAACTACTTTGAATATCCTTGATTAAATACTATTTAAATTTTATCTAGCTCAACCTCTAGTTCAATAGCATAAGACAGTGCTGCCGCATGTACAAGCAGATTTGTGTTGTTTTCTTGCTTGTCTGCCAGATTACATGCCAATTTCCTAATTAGTCGAGATCCACCGTCGTTGTATGCCAAACGTAGACTTCCTACTTGATTCATTGTTGATGTGCTATTTACTAAAAATACCATGCTCGACAATATCCATTTTGAATTCTTTGCCTTAAATGTTTGAACCCTTCGATCGCTTTTTGCAACCTTTTTTTTAAGTAAATCTCAAAGTTTTTAATTTTTATGTCAATTTCGTTTCTCTTCTCTGTGCTAACTGCATGCTCCTTAAGCTGCTCAAAAATCCAGCTTGAAATTGCACGGGCCTTTCGGTTGTTTTCAGCCCATACATTGAACAGCGTTGCATGGCTGAACTCAAACTTAACTGCAAATATCAAGAGAATGTGCGCAAGGCCGCAAAAAGCCGCAAAAAGCGTTAATAACACGATGAGATATACACTTTAAGGTCAAACTCCTCATATTTACTTTTTGTCAGAAATTGTCAGAAAGTTAGTTTATACTCCACATTTCACGGGCACGATGGTTCGGTTTTATTCTATATAAGGACATAACAAAATGATAAATAGAAACAACACTTTACAAGAACAACACACAATTTGTTTCAGAATTCACATTCTACATACCTTTCCCTTTATTTTCCATATTTTACATTCAATTTTTATTCACGGAGTGATAAATGGCACAAGCTTAAAGTTGAGTAACCGTTTCTCGTTTTTTTAACACAACAAGCAGCTGACCGAACAGTTGACTTTGCAGCCCTGCGAAAAATGCAGGGCTGCACTGAAAGCAAAACGCTTAGTGGATTTAATATACCTTATGTATGCTTTTTAAGAATAATTGATTAAAATCACGATTTGTTTCCATAAAAATTTTGAATTTATGCCGCCCAAACTGAAATCTGGCCCAGTGTGGATTGGTCGAAGTCGCGAACCGTTGAGACAAGCGTTTTCAAGTGTATCAAAACTTCGGCACAGACGAAGTTAGCTTTGCCTTTCTCGTTTTTTCTGTGTATGCCTCTTCTTTAGGAAAAGACGTGAGATTCTCCGTAATTTTGCTAAATTCAACGGAAACTTTTCGTTTTTTTTTTTTTTAATATTTTTAGAAAAATTTTTCTGTCTTTAAGATATTTCTTTACCCTGTATACTTTAAATTAAAATATTTATATGTATTAGCTAGAGGCTATTTACTTTAAAATCAAAGGTAATCCTTTTCTCGATTTAGAAAACTTATTTTGTTGGGCATATTTTTCGAAGTGCAAGAAAACTTTTTTAATTTTCCAATTTTCTTAAATTCAGGGCAAATTTTGAAGGACCTTTCAGTTGCCTTGGTCAGACACGTAACTTAGTCATAAAGTACCCACAGTTTCTGTTAATGTTTTGTAATATGAAAATTTTTCAACCACTGTGCCCACTTAACTCTGTCCGCCCGCATAACTAAAAATACCCCTCGCTGGCATCCACAAGAGGCGCCAGTCACATGTGCCATGGTGAATATGCCTTGCTCTCTTTCTCTCATTTTTAATCTCTCTCGTGCCTGTCTCTCGCAACAACCACTTGAAGGTGAGCAGCTGGGAAAACAGCGCCATTGTGGGGAGCATGGCGCTCGGCTCGTTTCGTTTTCTGTGGGGCCTGTTCAGTCGACGAACGAAATTCGGCCCAACGAGGCAGCTGCAAATGGTAGAGACAAGAGACAAGACACAACACGCCAGGCAGCAGTCGACGCAGTCGTGAAATGTGAAGTGAAGAAAAAATCAAAAAAAGTAAAATATACACAAAAATTTCGGTGGTCAATATATTCAAAAGGTGAACAAATAGCTAAGCAATACTAACCAAATGAAAAACAAAGAAAATGCAATACTAACCCACAGAAAATGATGAGGCAAGTGGACTAATCGACTACTTCCTCTATACGAAAAAAACAACGCACACCCTCATACCGTGATTGATGATGACAACGCAGCAGTTGACGGCAGAGGCAGAGGCGGAGGCGGCGGGCGAAGCAGCATCAGCAGCAGCAGCCATGACAGCAGCCACAACAACAACAACAACAGGCGGAGGAGCAGGAGGTGGTTCAAAGCAAAGCAAACACAGGTCGAGGTCATCCGCACGCTACGATGACGTGGAGAAGCAGCAACGGAAAAGTCGAGCCATTGTCTCCATACCCAACACCATTAAGCTGAGCATGCTAAATAGTGGCCTGTTATCCTTCGAACGCATCAAACTGGAGGCGCGCGATGAGAACAATTCGTTATCTAAGACCATACCGAATGGCCCCATCGATATACGTCATTTTATGAAGCTGTGCGACTTGAGGCGCAAGTTCCCGGTGCTCTATAAGCTGGAATTTCAAACAGCTGCCAAGGTGGAGGCAAACACCTGTCGGCATGCCTTGAAGAAGAACAATCAGGAGAAGAACCAGAATCCGAAATGCATTCCATATGATTATAATCGCGTGGTTCTAGAAAAACTGGGTGGGCTACAGGATTCGGACTACGTGAATGCCTCGTATGTGGACAGTTTGCTCAAACCGAATGCCTACATAGTTACCCAGGGACCGGTGGAGGAGACGGTGAATGCCTATTGGCGCATGGTGTGGCAGGAGAACATAAGTGCCATTGTGATGCTAACGAAAACGTTTGATTTTGCCAAAGTCATGTGTGTACAGTACTGGCCCCCCAATATGGAGGTGCACGAGACCTATGGTGATATACACATCAACATTGTCCGGGAGGAACAATTGGCCAATTTCCATTGCCGCACCTTTCGTTTGTACAAGAAGGACGAGCAGGGTGCGGTGACGGATGAGCGCTTGATCTTACAATTTCACTACACCGAATGGTACTCCCATTCCTGTCCCTTTTCCAATGCGCTGCTGGAGTTTCGTCGTCGCGTACGCTTGGTGGTGGGTAATATCATCAAGGACGAAGATGACATGAGAGGACCTATACTGGTGCACTGCAGTGATGGTGGTGGAAGGTCGGGAGTCTACATGTCCATCGATGCCAATTTGGAACTGGCCGAGGAGGAGGAGTCCTTTAATGTTTTCGGCTATCTCAAGAAGTTGAGACAATCCCGCAAAGGTTTGGTGGAGAATGTGGAGCAGTATAAATTCATTTATGACACCCTGGAGGAGCATATTATCTGTGGTAAGACCTGGTTTCCGGTCTCCGAACTCTCGGATCGGCTCAAGGCTAAGGCTCGTCGGAATTCGGGCACCAAAATGAATGAGTACCAGGCTGAATATGATCAAATCTGCAAGCAAACACCACGATTCACCATAGGCGATTGCGCCGGTGGCCATCGAGCCGATAATCGTGAGAAGAATCGTGATGTTTTGTGTGTACCACCGGATAACTTTCGCCCCTATTTGACCTCATTTCAAGGAAACGCCTTTACGGACTACATTAACTCGGTGTTTGTGGATGGTTATACCAAACCACGTGAGTATATAGTCACCGAATGGCCCATGAAGCATACCTTGGGTGAATTTTGGTCTCTGGTCTATGATCAGGAATGCTCGGCCGTGGTGGTGCTGTGCCAGCCACCCTCCCAATCGCAGCAGTATCCCTCCTTCTGGCCAAATAAGTCGAAAATGGAGAAATACGGACCCGTCTTCTCCGTGCACTATGTCATGTCGAAGAGCTATACGAATATCAAGCAATGGGAGTTCAAAATCAACAAGAAAATTGTCTCGCTCACCGAAATGATGGCCGGAGTGAAGGCACCCACACGTACCGTCCAATTGTTTCAGTTAACCTGCTGGCCCATGGGCCACAAGGTGCCCAGTTCGACCAATTCGTTGGTGTATCTGATGAATATGGTGGAGATATGGCGTAACAAGGTCGACTATGGACCCGTCTGTGTTGTCTCGCCCGATGGTCGTAGTCGAGCTGGCGTCTATTGTTCAGCGAATGCGTGCATCGAGCAGGTCATACAGCACGGGGAAGTCGATGTGTTTCAGGCAGTCAAAACGGTGCGAAGACATCGTCCACAGCTGGTGGAGAATATGACCGAATATAAGTACTGTTATGATCTGGTGTTGCACTATGTTTTACATTTTCTCAACAAGAAGGATTGAGAATCGATTTTATTTTTGGCACCGCCTTAAAGCAATAATACTGAGTATTTTGTTGACGAAATGAAATGAAATTTCATGCCACAAAAGCACAAAACATTTTTAAAAACCCTTTTTTGTTGGGGGGTACCAGAAGAAAATGGACCAAAAACAAAAAACGAAACAAATTTTGATGATCTGAACTGTATGTGCCATGTGTAAAACCCTAGTCGTCGTTGTTGTTGTTATATAAATGAAATACGAGAAACTATTACTATTAAACTATTATAATTTTATACCCTTGCAAAGGTGAACGAAACAGGTATGAAAACTTGACAAACATTCAGAACAGAAATCATACTTAAAACAAGAATATACTCTCAATTAATGGTAGAAAAAAAACTGTCTCAAAAGTTCTAAACACAATTATATAGAACAAAAGTGATCACGGCGTATAGCCCTAGCAAAGCACTAAAGCACAGACAACAGCTTGTGGTTGATTGGTTGAAATGGACATCACGTTCCGATTTACAGTTAAACCATCAACCAAACTCAGCGTTGAATAAAAACAGCTTTGTACCTACAAACGCCTTGCACGGTTTAGTACGGGTCGGCTGATCGAGCATTTAATCAGCAAACAGAACTCAGCGTTGAATAAAATCAGTGTCATACCGGCAAAAGCATCGTGCGGTTAAGCAAGACTGATGAACAGGTCGGCTATAATTAACAAGGTAGTGTCGTAGAAACAAGCGAAGAGGTACCAGTTGATATGAACAGGAGCACGTTGACACCCTTGAATTTCTCGGCCCCAAAGAGCCTACTAATACTAGGTTCGGCTTTTGTGCTCAAAAATAACAAGCACATTTTTCTATACTCTCCATTTGGCTAGCCCTGCTTTTAACGCCGGAGCAAGCTCTCTCTCTCTCTCTCTCTTTCTCTGTCTTTTTTTTCTATCTTGCCCATGCAAAAACTCATACGAGTTAATTCTCTCTCAATCGTTATGGAGTCGAATGTTTATGTTATGAATGCTTTACAATCACACAAAGCAGTTCTCTCTGGTGACAGACCACAGGTAGAAACCACAGATTTTCTTGCCACCTTCCATATAAATTTGTAATTGAGAACAGACCTGTATATCAAATATGTACTTTAAAGTTTAACCATAGACATATAAATACAAGAGAAAGAAAGAAGCTCGATTTGAGACTTTGAGCTGAGTTAAGTTAAATATATATACAAATATTTTTTGTCGAAACCATTTCACAAAGAAATTACTTAGCTGTTTAATAACATTTTCGCACTCTGAGCGATTTTTATGACAATGTCCGTCTTGCTCTGACCAATGTGTTATCCTATCCTGACTGTTATTCTGATTAACATCAGTCAAAATCGAGAGGCAGCGCAAATTGTATCTCTAGTACTCATTGCTTTATAATTTAAAATAAAATCAGCGATGGGCACATAGTTGTGCTTTAGCCTTCTCAGTTCAGCCCGTTTACCATCGCAAGAAATCAATAAAATACATTTATTAATTCAAAATTGTAAGCTGAATTTTAAAAAAATCTTTGAATTCTTCTTGGATATGTAAAAACTTAATTTGGTCTAATTCTGTTTTCCAAACTAAAAGACCAAGAATGTAATAATGCATAAAAAAAGCTTACATTGGATAGAGTAAAAAGCAAATGCACAATACTTTAAAACAGTAAAACAGTGGTGCCCAAAGGCCTATCCCATGGGATAGGAACTCATACTTCTGCTGGCGTCGCAGCCGATACACACATAGAAGCTTGCTCTCTTACGACGCGTGCTTTCGGCATTTTCTTCTCTCAGGGGGCATTTGTTTGTTTGCTTGTTGCTCATGTTTGACTTGAAGACGTCGTTCAAGCGCAAAGTTTGATAGTGTGAGTTTGGGCACCTCTGCTTTAAAACTCTTTAAAAGTAGCTGGTAATAGCTCATGTAGTAGAATTTTTTTTGGACTAAATCAAAAATATTTTCAACTATTTGTAAATCTTTTATCATTTCTTTCCTGGGCTCTTTCAAGAGTTCTTTTATATAAGCCAAAGACCGAGAGCTTCAAGTGCTTCAAATGGTCCATAGTAGATTAAGAGTTCACAATTTAGTTTAGTTCTTGGGTTCTTGTATGTCTAAATAACAAATTTAAATCAAAGTTAGTAAAACATGTGGTTTAACTAGACAATTGTAACTCTGAGACAGTTTTTTTTGTAAGTAAACATACAAATTCTATATACAAAAATATTATATTTGAAACATCTAGCAAGGGTATAAAAGCTTCGGCTCGCCGAGTAAAGTTTTCCTCTATTTTTTATATTTATAATTAAAACTACGTTTACTCTAAAAAAGGAAAAAAAATACTTGCTACCTGGGCAATTGTTGATATATATCTAAACTACACACATTTATGAGATATAAATTAACTATAAATAAATAAATATATATATATAAATGTTATGTACTGTATAATGGGAGTCGCTTGGTTTTCTAAAAACTGTTGGAAACTGTATTTTTTATTCATGTTATCTAAAAAAATTGATTGAAACGAAACTTCAAAGAGTTCAAACCACAAACACACACACACACCAACTTAACATATTTTCCTGTATTTACGCATTTATGCATTCAGAATGAATAACAAGTATTTTGTGTACACTTCAAACAACACACACACACACAGACACACTGATACGATATATTCTTGTACATGTAATGAAATTATTTTTTTAAATGTGAATAAATGTGCATATGTATTTTTTGATCGATTCGGTTAGCCAATATAGATAACAAATATGTATTGTATATTGGTTTGAGGTTATCGAGACGAGAGCAAAGCAGAACAGAGAAGAAAAAAAAGCAAATGTGTTTTCTTTCATTTTTATGAAGGGCGGTTGATTTTTCAGCTGAGGAAGTGTGCCAAATTTGAATGATTTGAAAAATATGTTTAAAAGTATGAATAAGGTTAGCTAAGTTATTGGTTTTGTCAGATCTGTCAGGCAAGGCCTGCTGAAATGTACCCTGTACTTGACAAAGTTCATACATAACGGTTGAATTTCAAATGTGGAGCCACTCAAAGTGTGTGAAGACCGATCCATTGCTGCTGTTATCGACGCTCTAACTGTTTGAAGAACTACCCACCGCCGCTGTGGTTCCCCACGAACTGTGTAAGAAATAACCTATTCCTGCTTTGGCTCTACCTGGTGTAAGTATTTGCAGGGCTGTTGCAAAATATTTCATTTGGTTATAACTTGGCTATCTATAAACTTGTCTGAAAGAGTAAAACCTGACAGACGGACGAAGAAAGCTAATCGACTCAGCTCGTCGCCCTGATCAAGAATATATATAGTTTATAGAGTCGGGTTCTATGCGTTGCAAAGTTCTGGGCAAAATTATAATACCCTTTGCAAGGGTATAAAAATAAATCAAGGAAATATAACAAAGCTTATAAATTAATATTAAATTTTAATAACAGAAAAATCTCTGACACGTAGTTTCAGGGGACAAAGTAGACACGAAAACTTGCTTGCGTGGTGTAATCACAGTTAGAAGAGGAGGCTGATGTAAGCTAATCCATCTATTGGTGGTTTATTTAAAATATTTATTACCACTGATTTGATTCAGGAAGGGAGGCAAAGGAGATAAATCAAGCTTAGTCTCTGGTGAAGCAGAAATGGAAATGGTTAGAAATAAGTCAAAATATTGAGGCAAAACCGGCTACGATGAATTGGGCAATTTGCCACCATTGCGAGGAGGCAGTTCTAAAAACTGACGATCCAACCGACGCGCGGGCGGTGATTTAAACCTATATTGACTAAGCAAATTTAAAAAGTTGGTTTTTTCATTACGGTAACTAGAAACCAGAAATTAAACCCGAAACGAATAACGGTTTGGGTTTGGGTTACGGTTACTGTTTTGGCCGATCGCATTAGAGTTTGATTGTCAAAGCGAGTCCTGCAAGGCGTCATTATACATTTTCACTCTCAACACTTACTTGTGTGGGCGGTTCTGCTAACACAACTTTGGATAACTCAAAAAGATCTAGAAATATTGTTGTTTTTTCCCCACCATTCCAATATGTCTACTATCTTTGTTTTAGAAACATATTAAATGAAAAGTGAGACTGTAAATTGGAACTGATTCATTTTATTAATATTCCCTAGATAATTCAATCCAATTAACTCGCAAGTGCTTGTGTGTGTGTGTGATTTTTCTAACAGTCAAACATGTTCAATTTCGTTGAACTAAGCAAGCATCATGTGCAATTAACAAGGCAAAGTCATCAGCCTCTGCTGAGGGCCAATATAAGTATACCCAGCTTCACCTCATTAATTCCACCATGACCAGTGTTAGACAAAGTACTACGCAAAACCCACAACTGGCAATGGCCTTCGCACTTGTGATAGGGAATTCAAAAACGTCCGTGTCCAAATAATACACAAAGGTTATGTTTCTTTGCTAAAAAAATCAGCAATACACTACCAATACACAAAAACATTTTATTTTACAAACATTTCCGCCTCCACTGCATGGGCCTGGCTGTGGACGAAAAACCGAATTTAACACATATATATGTATGTTTCGGTTACGGTACTGATAACCGGTTATGTAAATTAAGGTTATACGGTTAAGGTTATAAAAAAAATTTTTTTTTCGGTTTTGGTTTTAAATTTTAAAGTGTTTTTAGAGGTTACCGGTTACGGTTTCGGATATAGTTTTAATCTCTGAGATAAAGAATATTACCAAAAACGAACCAGTTTCCTATAAGGGACGTTCAGTCTAGTGTTCAGTGTAAATAACTTAGTTTCGTGTGCTCCGAATAGGTCAACTTTAGAGCCAAAAAAACTCAATTTGCGGGAAAGTTTACTTTCAGCTTTCGTTTGAAGAAAAATGCAGTCGAATGTTGTACGTAAATTGACTATAAGCCCAAAAAAATTATACGGGCCGCTTGGTCCTACGCCTACAAGGACACTAGAGTTAGATATTCACGGTGGCAAGGAAATGCTCTGTAATTGAAGCAAAAAGTTCCGCCAAAGTCGGATAATAAGCGGAAAACTATTGTAAGAAACTATTTTGTCTTTCATCCCATCAGGTTTAATGGAAAATTTATAGTTAAGGCTATTTGGACGAGAGTTTAGTTTAAATTTTTAATAGTTTAATATTGCAGATTAATACAAAGTCGTTAAAGGTCCCAGCAATCTAACTACAAAGTTGTGGTCGATTAAAAAATTTCTTTCAACTTGCTGTCATGCAAAAAAAATAGAGGCAAGCTAACTTCGGCTCGACCGAAGTTTATATACCCTTGGAGCTTGATATGTGCCTGACAGTTTGTCATTCCTACTGTAGCGACAGTTGGGAATATTGCCGTTGGCGATTTGATGAGCATGATGCAGAATACTATGGCTACCCTGCTTGATGACCGCTTAAAAAGCCTGCCAACAAAACAGGACTTTGAAGAACTAAAGGATAACTTCGGGGAACTCCGTTCGGAAGTCGGAAATCTCAAAAGTGAGAACCAAGCTCTTCGATTAGAACTGGAAACTATGAAAGAGCAAAGAGCGGGCGAGAATTTACGGTTGCTGAGACTCGAAGATGAAGCAAGGCGCAAAAACTTAGTCTTCCGTGGATTGGATGAGAACACTCACGTCAAAGGAGCAGTTCTGTCACTGTGCACAGGAAAACTAGGAATTCAACAGGAGTTGCAAATTGAACAAGCTCGTAAGCTTTACAATGCGAATGGGAAAATGACAGTATTGGCCCAGTTTGCTACCAATAATATGGCGCAGGCAGTGCTGAAAAGTACAAAGAAGCTGGCAGGATCGAGGATATCGATAGATCAGGACATAAACGAAGACCGACTCAAAAATAAGAGAATTATGCTGATCCTAAGAAAGGATCTTAAATTATTTAACCAAGACAAAATAGTAAACGTCAGAAACGATAAGCTTAGGGTAGAAAATCAATGGTTCTACTGGAGCAAAGACCTAAAGCTCATGTGCGGACAGGAAAACGGACTAATAGAGATGAAGAAAATTTATGGCAGTTCCTTTAATATTGACTTGGATTACGAGAAGCTAAACACCAGACTAGCCCCAAAAAACGAAGAGCACCGCCATCAGACCTAAGTAGGCAACAACAACTAAAAGCAGCAACAAAAATAAGAGTCCACCAGAACACGTCAAAGACGCTTAGAATTCTAGCATATAATATAAATGGTTTAGAAAATAAGTGTAACAATTTATCTTTCCTAGAATATGTTAAGTCCCATGATATCATTGTTGTTATTGAAACTCACGTTATGCAGTCTAGAGTTGAACATTTTAAAAAATACTTTTGTGGTTTTAAAACATACTGGAAACCAGCTACCCGAAACGCCGCATTCGGCAGAGCAAGCGGAGGCACACTAGTGGGAGTTAAAAATGAGCTGCGAGAGCAAGGAATCAGTCACAAAGTGAAAACTACAGACGAGGTGCAAGTAATGGAAATAAATTCAGCTAATTTGACTTTTTCCTTGGTACCATTATACATAAGAGGCTGCAATTGGTCACAGGAATTCCAGGTGGTAGAAGATTATCTGGCAGAAAATAATCTAACAAATCCGCTGATTATTGGCGACACAAACGTGCGAATTGGAAGCTTATCACAGAACCTAAGTAATTTAGAAACTCCAGCGTGTATTCAAAATCTAGAGGCAAGAAAAGCATTGGACAAGGTGGAGAACGGCAAAGGAAGAAAATTTATGGAATTCTGTTCAGACAACGGACTTGTTGTGCTAAATGGGATCACAAAGGGAGACAAAGATGGCAGTTACACCTTCATAAGTACTGTGGGTAGCTCCACAAACGATATAGCGGCAATAGCCTGTAGTCTGTTGGAGCGAGTTGAGGATTTCGAAGTGGACAACAAATCATGGTCAGACCACTTACCAATTCGACTATTTCTGGGGGTAGAAAATGCAACCATAGGAAAGAGCCTGAAACTCTTACCAAAACTTCAGCCGAACCCGCAAAACATCTCGCAGTATAAAGACAGAGTGATGTTAAATTTACGTAAGATGCGACAGGAAAAGACGGAACTTCAGCTACATGATATGCGAAATGTAATCGAGGAAGCCCTGCCCCGTAAAAGCCCCCGTGTAGTGTCATTTGAAAGCAGAGAGAAATGGTTCGACAATGAGTGCTTTAAGGCAAGAAAGTGGTGTTCGAAGCACTTAACAGATGTCGGAAATCGGCGGACGAGTCACTTCGCATAATATACCTGAAGGAAAACCAGCTGTATAAGCACTTGTGTAGCCTAAAAAATCGCGATATCAAGAAGACATCGAAATTAAGCTGGATCAAATCCAAGATAGCAAGGAATGGTGGCAATTATCACGTGAGCTCAAAGGAACGTGCTTTCGAGTTGGAACAAATGTGGCAGCTGAGGATTTCCAAAGCTACTTTCAGGAACTTTTAAATCAGCAGCAAATAGCTCCGGATATTGAGTACGCGAGAAACTGGTCCGAAACACCACTGCTGGATAATTGCGTAACTGTTGAGGAGATCCAGAAAATGCTTCAGAAGGTGAAATTAAATAAAGCAGCAGGCGAAGACAGACTTAGCTACGAGTGCTATATAAATGCACCAATTGAACTCCTAGAAGAGCTGGCTCACACCTTTAATAGGATGTATGAAGGGGAAAGTATAGACTCCGCTTGCTCCAAAAGCATCATATTTCCCATCTACAAAAAAAGGCGATATAAACTCGGCAGCAAACTACAGAGGAATATCCTTCATTAATTGTGCGGCGAAGATACTGATGGGTGTTCTCAACGATAGACTGACGAGATGGGCTGACGAATACAACGTATTAAATGAGTTTCAGGCAGGTTTTAGACGAAAATATTCTACCATGGATAACATTTTCAACCTTACATCCATAGTACATCTGAAATGGAATCAAGGAAAAAAAGTTTATGCGTTCTTTGTCGACTTCAAGGCAGCTTTTGATAAAATTCCCAGGAAAATTTTGTGGTACAAGCTTCATATGCTCGGAGTCTCGAACAAAATTCTCAACTTTATTGAGCGCATCTACAGCGATACACGAGCGGCGGTCTGGACTGGAGAAGAATTGTCAGAGACATTTGAGGTAAAATCGGGCGTTAGGCAAGGGTGTCTTATGTCACCACTCCTCTTTACACTATTTTTGAATGATATCCACGAATGCCTAGGTGGAGGCCTGCACATAGCAGATGTAAATATTCGTGTGCTGTTATATGCAGATGATATTGTCATCTTAGCCGACGATCCAGGAGTATTGCAACGCATGATTTATCGATTGGAAGAATATTGCGACCGCTGGAATATGGAGGTTAATATGACGAAGTCTGAAATAATGATATTCAGGCGAGGCGGTCGTCTAGCGGCTGCTGAAAAATGGAGGTTTAAAGACTTGCCTGTAAAGATTGTCTCAGAATACTGCTATCTGGGAATGATACTCACGCCAAAGTTATCATTTCAGAAACACGTCCAGAAGCGTACAGAGCTAGCCAAAACAAGCATAAATGTGTCCTGGAGTAAATATGTTCATAATAGAAACTTAGCAGTAAATTCCAAATGGAAAGTCTACAATGCCGTGTTAGGTCTATACAAACTTATGCTGCGCAGATTTGGGGTTATAGCTGCTTTAAAGAGGTCGATAATTTCCAGCTTTTCTTTTTGAAAAAGATGTTAAACCTGCCACCTACAACACCGGACTATGCACTGGCTTTGGAAAGCAATGTGGAGTATGCCCACCTTTTCTCTTTTGGACAACATGTCAATTATATTGCTAAGGTTCTTTTGAATACAAATCAGAACGGCTTCCAAACCTACTAGCTCACAAAATCCTTCAAAAGAATATATTTTGGGCCAAGGAATTAAAAGCACTATGTGTCTCAAATCGCCTAGAATGGCACGACTTGGAAATCTCCAGGTCTCAATGGAACGGATTATGCGCACATATGATGGCTACGCTAAAAAAGCACTCAAAAGGATGCATATTTGCAACGGAAAAACTGTAGTATCACTAGATTCTATAAGTATCTAAACAGTGATATAGGAGAAAGGTATCTAAATATACCGCCGAAAGACATTTCGTGGGTGATGAAAGCCAGATGTGACATGATTTTGCTCCAGGGAAACATTTACCAGCAAGTGGAAAGCCCTATCTGCCCCTATGCAATACAGGAGAACCTGAAGATATTCAGCATTTTCTGGGGAGATGTCCTGTACTAAGGGAGTTCCGAGTTCTGCACTTTGGTCAAGCCATCTTAAATAAAAGCTCCTTAATTGATGTGCTTAACTGTTCGAGCGCAAACGATTGGACGAATTTGGTCAGGTTCCTAAAATCAACATTGGAGTATAGGAAAGAAATTTTGTCTGTATTAATGTAATTATGTTCGAAAACCAAATTCAAAGTTTAAAATTTATAACATGTTCTTGTCTTAGTACTTTATTTGTTAAATTAAAAGGCTGACGGCTAAAAGCCATGCCTAGATTAATTTATTTATAGTTCACTTTAAGCTAAATGTAAATTGCACAACTGGAGGAAAAGAAAATAAATTACTACTACTACTACTACTACTACTAGTGGTCCGATTTCGAAAAATTTTGGTGAAATGATGTAAAATCATTAAAAACTTATAAATACGGGCGTTGGGAGCGATAACATTGAAAACAAAAAAGTTTTTCACTAAGACTTTTTTTCAGACCTAACTTTTGTATGGCAGCTATACTATATGTTGTCCGATTTCAAAAAATTTTAGTGAAATTATGTGAAATCATTGAAAACTTATAAATACGAGCGTTGGGAGCGATAACATTTAAAACAAAAAGTTTTTATCACTAAGACTTTTTTTCAGACCTAACTTTGTATAGCAGCTATACTATATAGTTGTCCGATTTCAAAATGGCTTGGTGAAATTATGTGAAATCACTAAAAACTTATAAATACGAGCGTTGGGAGCGATAACATCGAAAACAAAAAAGTTTTTCTCACTAAAACTAGTTTTTCAACCGATCGTTCCTATGGCAGCTATATGCTATAGTCATCCGATCCGGCCGGTTCCGACAAATGTGCAGCGTATTTATACCAAAAGACTTCGTGCAAAGTTTGGTTACGATAGCTTTAAAACTGACGGAGGAGATAGCATAGAAACAGACGGACGGACAGACGGACGGACAGACGGACAGACGGACAGACGGACATGGCTATATCAACTCAGCTCGTCATACTGATCAAGAATATATATACTTTATGTGGTCGGAGATGCTTCCTTCTATGCGTTACAAACATCCGGACAATTTTAATATACCCTCTCCAAGGGTATAAAAAGGTTCGTTGGAAGTTATTTGGATTTTTTAAGCTCTCAGCTTTTTAACAAATAGAGACTAGTTTCCAAATTTCAGCTAACTAGCTATGCTTTGATTACACAGGCTAACAAATTGACTAAGCCTGTTGGGCCGTGTTATAACATATGCATAAGTTTAAAGATAACTTTTCACTTGTACTACATTTTATCTCTTTTCTAAGTCGGGTATTCTCCTTTTGCAGTTTCTTACAAAGCAAAAATCAATTTTTTGTCCAATCAAAACTAAATCAATTAAAGTTAGATAAACTTTAACCTTACTTCAATTTAGAAATTTATTTTTCACACTCATGCTAACAAGTTTTATTTGCCATAAATTTGCCCCAAAGTTCTTAAATTAATTACCACTTTTTAATTAACTAAAACTAAAATGCCGCCTCTCCCTCTCTTTTATGACTAATTTTTTTTTTGCAGTCTGTTGTTTTTGGCCACGCGCTGGCTTTTGTATAAATAACTCGTAAATATGAATTTTCCAAAAAAGCAAATTGGTCTTGCATTTGGCATACATTTTTTGTTCCACGGCAACAGGCAATACCAATTAAAACAACAACAACAATTTGTGCGCTGCATGAGTTTAAAAAAAAAATTGAACTGAAATATGGAAATTACTTGTTGGCCCTGCTTGAAATCAGTTTAACCATGATGTACTCAATTTTCCAATTTCATATGTTTTTCCATTTTTCCATTTTGGCTTTATTTTTTGCTGATGTCATTGCGAGAGTCCAAGTTTTACTATTATTGCTGTTGATTTTTATTGCCGAGTAAAGCAAAGTGTGCTGTCATTTATCGATTTTATAGTCAACCACACCTTCGCCTTGTGTGTCCGCCTCGTCCCTGCCATCTATCATTCATCCCTTTGCAGTGCCTTATCGGGTGGCGATATCTGAGAGTATTTGAACACCGCCTCTGTTTGATTTGCACGCATTAAAATTGTAATCTGGTCAAGGTTTATTCTATTGTGCGAGCATTGTTGTTTTGTTTATTATTTTGCATTCAAGCAAATGGTTTCAGGGCGAGCGCCCAATTTATTGATCTTCAAATATTAATGCGCAATTACTTTGATTGATTTTTGTTTTTTGCTTATATTTTAAATTAGTTGACTCAGCTGGATTGGAATGTTGAAACCAGTTGTAAGATTGTTTTCCAAATTTAAGGTATTAATTTTTAATTTCATATTTTGAAGAAGGAAAGAACAAGGAAATAAACTGGAACGAGGGGAGAAAGAAATTCTATTCTTTGGGAGTATTGTTTGAGAGGTTTATAAAATTAGGAAACAATGCTCGAAGCCTCCAACCATTCATAATTTTACAAAGGCAAATATTAAAATTATTTCTATTTATGAAAATACTTTTCCCATTTTGTTTTATTTGGATATTTGGAAATTTAAATTGCTTACAAATTAGTCATACTTAACTAATCCTTAACTAAAAATTTATTCATGACATTCAGTTAAATAGTTGTACATTAAACAATTGAAATTATATTTTTATTGATTTGGATAAAGGCATATACAGAGCCGCTCAACTGAATAGGTTTAAAAAATTTTGCGTTTATTTTCTGCTGCCTAAATCAGAGAAGAATGCGTTGCTAATGCAAATCAGGCAAACTTTAAAATCAGTATTTGGAATGCCGAAAATGTGAAAAGATTGAAAAACGCTCCAATCAAATAGGCTTTTGAATATACAAACTTTAAATGGCCATGTATTTGCCTATGAAAAAAATGCAACCAGCATTACTCAATTTAAGTTTTAACAGACAAGTTAAAAATGTAAATGTTGCTACACAGCTCCAATAAATTACGATCTCTTGGGTGTGTGCTTTAGATTTTTCGCGAAGGAAGGGACCTACAGTTCAACGCCGGATCCGAACGGCAAGTTTGAGAATTTGCTTTTTCGTGAGCTATGAGTTACTTCAAAGCTGGCGCCAATAGCTGGTGAAGGTGACCGTATGTAAAAAATTTTCTAAAGAAAGGAAAAACTTTTATTATTAGATGTTCAACCAGGCGGGATAACCCACGACCTCCTTAGAGTCAAGCTTTCCACAGGGCCACATCGGCAACAGACAAGTACTTGATTTAAAATCAAATGAAACTCATTTTCTTAATTTGAAACGTACTGGGCTCAAGTTCAAATATTCTTGTTATAAAGAACATTCATAATATAAAGAAAGAAATGCGTAATGCGAAACTGCAGTGTTTAGAAACAAGTAAGTAATATTGATTATTTAGAAAAGTCGACCGCAGAGGGTGCCGCAGAAATCTCTAGAAATATTGCCGACGGTTGGTTTGTAAAGCTGTCGAAGAATTCGTTGCTGCCACAGAACTTCCTAGAGATTTAATTTTTTTTTAGAACAACAGATTTTCCAATTGAAGTTCCATCTCTAAAAACTGGGCTGAATCTCTCCTAACAAAACACGGCAGGTTTGAAACCAACCAATTGTAATTTCTGGGCACCTAAGAATTGGAATTCGGTTGGAATTTGGTTGGAAGAAGTTTCTGTGACACATAGAAGACGAATCAATGACGTAGCTTTAACATGAATGCAATGAGTGCATTGCCGCCTAAATGGAGAGGACAACAAATGTGCTTTAGCCGATTTCCTTGCTTTTCTGCACTCACTGATACATATCGACATAGCAAAACGCAGTGTTTAGAAGGAGACGGATATAGTTAGAAAAGTATTCAGAGAGCGAAAAAGACAGCAAACAGCAGAGTTATTTCTATTTCTGCGCGTTGGTAGGGATAGTTCGCAGCGAGGCAATTGCTTGAGCGACAGGGTGACGCCAGTAATGGAAGTAACAATCTGTTCGACTGTATAAGTATTGTTTTCAAAAAGGGATTTTTTTCGCTTTTCAACTTCCTGAGCAAACCGTTTCGCTAGAGGGGACGAATTGACGATAGAAGTATAGAAATGACCCAAAACTAGATTTTCGGCTTGAAGTTTAGTTGTGGACACCACCAAAATAATGAATATCGGTTCCGCTTCCGGTTCCGGTACGTTGCTCGAAAGGGTTTATTTCGGTTAACGGTTCCGGTATAAAGTATTGGTTACAATCGAAAAAACAACTGTGAATTATAATTAATAATTAATTAATAATTATTACTTTATCAGGCCTGTTCCCGTTTTCGATTTCGATCAAATCATGCGGAATCGGAATTGATAAATGTTTTCGCTTCCAAAAACCGAATGTGTTATTCAACGCTTAACTTCAAAATTCCAATTACCTTCATTCGATCCTCTGGATGGCAAATAGATTCGACCGAATTCTTTAATCGTTTCTTAGAAATAACAACTCTTACGAATACCGAATAATCGGATTTGGAAACGGGAAAGGGAACAGAACTGTATACATTTTTTTTAATTAAAAGCAGCGATGGCCTTTGTTTCCTACACGGGGGCTAAAGCATTTCGCTATTCACACGTACAAGACCCGAACGCTTACCGAAGCTGAGACCAAAAGTGCAGAAAGGCGTCATTCGCTCGACAGAGTTCGACACCAATATTCTCCCACTTTTTAGCCTCGCTCTCGCTGGTCATCGGTGATTTAAAGAATATGAACCTGTTCAGTTGAGCCAAAAAAAATGGAGTGGAAATAGATTGTTTGAAAAAAATAGTAATACAAAATTTCCTAATGTTCGAGACCAGAAACTTTCATGTTTTATTAAAAGGTTATTAATCTACACAGCAAAAATATTTCATTGATATCGATAAGTTAATAGAACAATTTAACTTTTTGGTATCTGTTGAACCTATTCGCTCTTTTTCCTATTCGATGGACAGTTCAGAGCGATCAGATCGAGCATTTTACCATCTTGATTCCGACAGTTCCGACGAGGATCAGCCTCTATTAAAACGGTATTGATCTAAAAGAGAGTTGGAATTGTAGGAAATGTTGGATGGTTTAAAGGTTAAATTCCACAATTTGCAGTCATACTCCGAACGCCAGCAGATTTTGACAGTAGCCCCGCGGTCTGGGTGTGGCGAAGGGTGCATGGCTTTAAAAGCAAAACGCTTAAGAGAACTGAAAGGAGTGTTTGCCTCGATGTATTTGTTTCTATGTGTATGTGTACGATGTATGTGTTTCTATACGAAAGAGGAGCACGAAACTGAGAAAGCAGAGTTGAAGACTAGATTTGACAGTGCTAAGCCCATTCCAGGCATCCAGAAGCAGCAATGTTTTATTGACGGATTAGATAATCGATTGCTTATCAAGCGTTTTTCTGCAGCAATTGATGTCAAAGTTTTTCCCAAGGAAAAGCAGCGGACGCAACGAAAGCCTCGTTTTGGACACTGTTTTCCTTGGTCAGAACTTGGGCTATTTACATGGGTAATAAAAGTTTTATAGCTCGGTGAACAAAATTTAACAGAAATTTGGTTAATTGTTCATTTTTTAGGACATAATATTTGAAAAAACAGTCAAGCCGAAAAAAAATTAATCTATAAAAAAATTATTTGCGCGCTTTCAGGCTGTCTTCCATCTTGAAATAAATTGTAAAATGTACATAAAAACAAGTGAGAAAGTTGGTCAAGCCCGACTATAACATACTCTGTACCTGGAGTAGGAGCTTAATGCAGTACTGCTGCTGTGTCTCTCTCTATCTCAGTCGCTTTCTCTCTCGCTCTCTCTCTCTCTCGCTCTCTCTCTCTTTAAGAGTGTGCGGTGTTGGTTGTAAAAGGGTGGGAGAGGGGGGTGGCGGGGAGCTTTGTTCACTTTTTTGCTTATAACTTGAGAACCGCCCATCCGATCTTTATCATTTCTTCAGCAAATCGATACATTTTGACAATAACTAACTATCTCAAGAAGGTACGAACCGTCTATCTACAAAACTGTGGAAGATATGACGTTTTTTCAAAATTGCGGGGGCGGGAGGGGGCGTGGCCAAAATTGAAAATAAACTTGATCTGCCTGCAGTTATAAGAAACATTTGTCCCATACATGTCAAACCTCTATCTCTTACCATCTCTGAGATCTAGGTGTTCATACAGACGGACGGACAGACGGACAGACAGACGGACGGACAGACGGACATGGCTATATCGACTCGGCTGTTGATGCTGATCAAGAATATATATACTTTATATAGTCGGAAATGATTCCTTCTCCCTGTTACATACTTTTGCACAAACTTAATATACTCTATGTACCTTCGGTACAGAGTATAAAAAATATGCTCTTTCTGAGTAAAAATATTCGAATCTGTAGCAGTTAACCTGGCACTAGTAAACGAGCAGATGTTAAAAAATCGCAGAATGACGGGGCACGCGCTTGTATCCGGCCGATATTGAGTCGATAGAGTGGGAGTGGGAGAAGGTAGGGTACCGTCTACGAATAGCTCGCTGTTAATACATATTAGTTATTAGAGAATCGCGTGCATACTCAGTTTCAATTTAAGGTAGGACACAAAGGGATAACAACACTGATAGGGGTTTGCACAGGACCATCAAATGAACATAGAACACGATCTCTCTTTGGACAGCAGTTGCGCAAGGTGTCGCTGCGGCAACGAGAAGCCCACCCATCCATGATCACCGCCTTCATCATATGAAAACGTCATATTGGTGATCCCAAGACAGTCCAAGCTTGGCTACTCTTCTTCACGTCCACGCCACATGGTCCCCCAAAATGTAAAAAATTAGCAAAGGTTCATTTTTACAAGTTTATTCCTAAAATAATTCTTCATTGGTGGGGTAATTCATAATTGGCAAAATAAAGAGAATTTAATATAATTAATTACAGCTAGGATTTTAACAAACTAAACGAGAGCGTAAGTTAAAGTCGGCTCTAACCGACTTCGATATACCCGTTACTCATGAAAAAACTTGTTCAACAGTGTTCCTGCATTCCTTAGGGTGACCATCCGAAAAGTAGGCAACATTTTGTTTATGGTGGGAGGGGGGTAGCAGGGGGGCTTGTATCACTTTTTTTGCTCATAACTTGAGAACCGTTCATCCGATCTTGATTGTTTCTTCGGCAAATCGATTCATTTTGCTAATTACTAACTATCTTTAGAAGGTACGAATCGTCTATCTTCAAAACTGTAGGAGATATAACGTTTTTCTTAAATTGCGGGGGCGGGAGGGGGCGTGGCCAACATTTGAAACAAACTTGATCTGCGTGCAGATAAAAGAAGCATTTGTCCCATACATGTCAAACCTCTATCTCCTACCATCTCTGAGATCTAGGTGTTCATACAGACGGACGGACAGACGGACAGACGGACATGGCTATATCGACTCGGCTGTTGATGCTGATCAAGAATATATATACTTTATATGGTCGGAGATGATTCCTTCTGCCTGTTACATACATTTGCACGACTTTAGTATACCCTTTTTACTCTACGAGTAACGGGTATAAAAAGTAACTTTAAGATGTAAATTTAGAAATATTTATGGGCAAGAAACTAGTGAAGTGAGCCAATAAACAATGCAAAACAGAATCAATATTCTGATGAGACCAATCATTGGTATTTAAATTGAATTTAAATAATTACGATCATCACAATGATCATCCAGGTTTCTGCTGCTACGATGGCAGGTGACTCAACAAAGAAATGCAAAGCAATAATGTAAAGCAAAACTATTTATATTACGGTATTTCCAGAGGTAATGATCATTATCGAAAATAAAGGTTTGGCAAATAGTTAATGATCGTTATCAAAAAGAAAGGTTTGGCAAATAGTTAATGATCATTATCAGGGCTCAGAGATCAGACTAAATATTTGGGCATCCAAACACAGTGGTGAATAAAAGTAAATTGCCACTTGGGGATTAGATTCTCATCATAGCCGAGGTAAAAAAAAATAAAAAATTTATAAAACTGGGCGACACAACCACAAAATAAAATTTTCATCGGGCAATAAATAATTGTAATAAGAACGGATCACTCACCAGTAACAATCCCACGTCGAAAGCGCTTCCGGGTGGTCTGCAAACTTTTTGATATCACTGTGGCGAAAAAAATTATTTTGCGGAAACGTGTGCACAAACAAAAGGGAATTAAAAATTACTTTAATTGCTTGCACCAACAAACTTTGTCATCTGGGCTATCGAATGCAGATCGGTATCAAAAACCTTCATATTTCTCTCAAAACTTTTGTATTTCAATATTTAACAATTTTTTTCTCTAATAAAACAAAAAAAAACTTAATTTTTCATTTGCTCGGGCCACTTCAATATTTTCTTCTGGGAAAAGAGAATTGCAAAAAAAAACTATGCATTTAAGTTACAAAAAAAAAATTCTTTCAATAGACACTGATGAAACGCCTGTTACATAATTTTTCTCCTTCTAGATTTCTCCTTCTCGATTTAGGTTAGGTTGTCTGTCATTATTCAAATGTTTTTCACCCTTCAACAGGACACAAAAAAAAAATGAAAAATAATCTGCTTTCGATGTAGATGACGAAGCTAAAAGGTTTTCAAAATTTTCCTTTGCATTTTCACACACACATGGATTCCACTCCGAATTCGCGTTTCCAAGCCGAGCTTAAGCGTTTAAGCTGCCCTTAGGTCTCACACAGACTAATTTGACAATGCTGCTGCTAAGTTAAGGCGGGCGTGCTTCTCTTCTTTGGGGAATTGGAACATAGGATGATGCGCTGAATTGCTGATAATCCTCTCTTTGTAAAAGGTGTGGGTGTGTTGGTGACTTCACTTGGGGGTTCAGCCCGGCGGCGAAAATTTTAGATATTTGGCTAACGAATATAGCTTTATGCAAATATTCAATTACATTTAAGGCCAAACCTGCAAGCAGGTTAATGGATTCAATTAGTTACAAGAAGCTAATAATTTTTCTATCGCTTTCCTAGCTACATATTAGGGTTGAGGTTAAACTCACCAAAGCGTTTGGCCTTGCGAATAAAAAATTCTCTTGCTTCCAATTTTCTGCTTGTAGTGGTTTTGGTTTTGATCAGCTCGTTGAATTTTAATTCGTTTAATTCACTCCGCAGCTTTTACTTGCTGGATGCGCCACTTGTAAAAATACTTTCTTTTTGGGTTCACACACTGATTATTGAGGAGCAGATTAGATCTGAACTGGACAACTTGCAAAATTGGAAAGAACGAAGCTACCGACATGAGCTCAAAAGAAACCTACAACTGATCTTCGTGGCGCCATCTTTCCTCCGACCAATGACATTTCGGCCTGGAGAGCGCTTTCTCTTTTCTCTGGTCCAGCTGATTGCTTGGGGGTCAAAGTCACTGTAGGGTGAGCAATATTCAAGAGTTTGTTGCGTGCTTTTAGGTAAAAATAAATTTTTCTGCTTGAGAGACGGGCGCTACTACAAATCAAATACAGATTGGCCCTCGCGGAGAAAAATACAAAATACTGATTTCTTTTAAGGAAAAAAATACTTCCGATGGCTTTAGTTGCAGTCTCAAATTTTTATCGAAAAGTTCACGAGAAAATAACAATAAACCGTCTTTGGTTGGATTAAATCCGATAAACCGTTTAAGAGTTATGATTTTTTTTAAATTTCATTTGTACCCTTATCTTAAGAACTGTTGAGGGTAGGTATTTTCATCTATGTATAGTACTTCAAAATAATAGCCATTAATAATTTTTTGGAAATAAAAAAATTGAGGTGGCCGAGTTGATATGGAATGTCCCATATAACAATTTAACTTTTTGATATCTGTTGAACCTATTCAATTGAGCGGAAATGTACAAGGGACTCTAACTAACTAATGATTTAATGCAACACATTCGCATTCAACGCAACATAATTTAATTATAAGCGGGATTTTGTTTGCTGCAGGTGGTTCTAAGCTGCAAAATATTTAATTAAATATTAAACTATAATATGTAATATAATTACAGGTAAAGTTTGAAGTTGCCGCCTTGTTAATGACATTTGGGCGGAAGGGCGGATGTGGCTGCAAACTTTTGCTCACAATTTTAAACTTTTTTGGTAGCTAAGAGCTCATATGTCAGACAGTTGGGAGGTGGGGGTGAAGTGAAAGAGTTCTGTAAAATGCACAAAAGCGTAATTAAATACATAATGAACAACACAACACCAAAATGCAGTCAGCCAGTTTCATATCAGCTATTGTTGATGTGAAACAAAAATTTCCATAGGACTAGCTCATTATGACGAACAGCAACAACAACTGACAGGCTTAGAATAGGTGGATTTTTGTTGATGATGTTGAAAGTTGTATGCCAAAGAATTAACTTGCAAATTTGGGATTTTATTAATAAGGATGAGAGGTATCAGTTTTAAAATATATGTTTTAATTTTTTGGATGCATAATGACACAATTAGGAAGTCTCCAATGAAAACCGTCCTAGTTCGATTTAGCCTAAATTTTAAAAAATATTTTCTTTTTAGAATTCTTAAGGCGATTTCCTTATGTATCAATCATACGCAGTGTTGATCACATTTAAAATTTACAACTGCTTTTGTTGTTCTATGATCTTCTTTTCTACGCCATTGAGGTCCACTTAAATACTTAATATGTGCTAAAGGGCTAATGTTAAATGAAAAATGCGAATCAAAACCAATAACTCAATGAGTGCCCAACAATGGCATGCAGAATGGCCTGTCAGACCATAGATTTAATTAATGTTAACACGAAGACTTTGACATGCACACAATACAAATAGCTGGGACACCAATACACACACACACACACCCATACACAGATTGCACTCTGTTGATGGCTGACAAATTGAAACGGTCGTCTCGTTGACTAAGTGACTGACTTTGGCTCTGACTCTGTGGTAAGCCATTATGTGTGTGTGTGCGATTGTGTATTTACTTAAAGTGCATGGCATTTGTGTAAATGTGTGCTAGTGTGATGTTTGGCTGCGCAGCTGCCTGTTGGTGTGTTGCCACTCAAGCTGTCTGGCTTGCTTTATTGTAAACATGTCTGCCAACATCTTCAAGCCCCATCTGTCCATTCTATATGACTCTGTATTTTAGACAAACCAAGCAAATATACATAGACAAATGTGTCGTCATTTAATCTACATAGTTGGTAGCCAAAGCCATCTGAATATATTGTAACTCACAAAGAGAAATGTTTCTTGAAAACAAGAAAAAGTAAACAAATAAGAACGACTATTATATACTGCGTACCAGCAGAAAGCAAAGCAACCGCTGCTTTCTTATGCTCCTTATCTGAGTATCGTAAATTAGATCGTTTCCAACCCTTTGGCAGATCTATATCAATTTACAAAACTGTGGGAAAAACTATACGGGTGTGTCACAGAAATCTCTAGAGGTTTTCGTATAAACGTCAGCATTTTATATCAAAGCTGTTTAAATTTATATGTTATGGGGCTAAAATATGCCCGGCTACTAGATTAGATGTCAAAAGTTGAGAGATTTGAAACCGCCTGCTCAAAGTCAAGTAGATTTGAAGCGTACGGTTTTCCATCCACGTAATCTAGTAGGCGGTCTGATTCTTGGCACTTCGCAAATAAAGTAGTCTCTGATTTCTTAGAAGTGCAATCGTTTACACGAAAATCTCTAGAGATTTCTGTGACACCCCTGATTATGTTATTTTCCAAATTAACAACAATAATAAGAAGTTTTTGTTTCATAAAATCCAAACCTATTTCTCTCATACCATGTTTAAGATCTGGTTGTTGAATATAAACAAGATAAATTCATTTACCAGATTTAAACGATTGGAAGCATAATCCTTTTTCATCAATCAATTTTCAATCATTTTGGAATAAGGAAGAGGTTCTTGTATTTTTTAGAATTTCGCTCTTGAAATCGAGCTAAATCCGTTGTTCATTTAAGTTTTATATGCGAGGGGAGTGAGGAGAGGTATAGTAATAGAGAGGGCAAGCCAAATAAGAGAGAATAACGTTGGACACGCTCTCACAGTGAAATCAATTTTTTTTAGAACAGTATCATTTATTTAACTAGTTTTCTGCTTTCATTTTTGGACGCTTATACTAGAGTGAAGTATTAGGTTTTACAGTACTTGGCTGTGTCCATTTTACTAACCGAAAAGGTATTAGTGTTTGAATGTTATTTAGTGAGAAAATGTGATAATTTGGTGTAAATTGTGTTTTGCTAGAGTCACCTTGAGTAGAATTTTTAGGTAAGACTCTATTTAACCTTCCCGTTTGAAGAACTAATTGGATTTTGTGTCTTCTTAGCAATTTCTTAGCCAGTTTGTTGTGGAAGTGTGATCGCTTGTCAATGCATATGCCAGCCGGCTTATTGATAATTTCTTAAGCCATAGGCACTCCAAGGTCTTTTTCAATATACCAGGTTCTCGCATACCATTAAGCACCCATAATGCGAATAGGGACTTTTGCCTGGACCACTTTGATCTTCATTAGGTAAGACTTCGCCGCGATTCCATTAATTTGTAGACCGTATCTCCATACCGGAGCCTGAACAGCCTTGTAAATGAGTGACAGCTTGTTCTTGAAGTTCAGAAGGGTCAGCGTAGGGCCTAACACACTATCCTGCGGGACACTAGCCCGAACGGTTCTTGTTTGGGTTGTTGCTCCGTCCTGTGCTACCTTAAAGGTTCTGTTCGTCAAGAAGCTCCTGATCAACAGATTTAGTTGGGCCGGGAGGAGTTTCTTGGTCTTTGAGAGCAGACCTTCGTGCCAGCCTGCTGGATGTCGAGGTAAGCTGCCACTTCATACTCTTTCGAGGATGTAGTTGACTACTCGATGTAATTGTTCGGAAGTTCCATGGCTGGATCGAGCATTCTTCAAATAATACAGCGCTCGAAGATCTTTCCAAGGTTTGATAGAAGGATAATCGGCCGGTAGGAATCAAGGCAGACGGGTGGTTTTCCACTCTTGTGGAAGAGAACTATTCTGGCTTTCTTCTAGGGTGATGGGAAATAGCTTAGTCTCAGAGCCGCTTTGTAAATGAGTTCCAAGAACAATATGGCTTTGTCTGGCAGGAGCTTTATAGTAATATTGTCAACGTCACCTTTACCAGATCCTTGATTTCCCCCTTCGTCTCAGGGAAGGTGATTGGTGGAACTGGGAGGGCTGTTTGGAGGGGGCTAGGCGGGGCGAGGAGGTTTTGTATCTTTGGCGCCACTTGCCTCTTGTATCCTTTGGTGAGCTTCAAAATCGCAATTTTGGAGCTCTCATCCGCAGTAGCTTTCTCCAGCATGCAGTCTGTCCGTACTCTGTTATATTCTGTTAATTCGGGGTCATTTGTGAGGATTCACTCAACGTTTTTCTCTCAAAGCGGTAACGGCTTTTTAAGTCATGTAGAGAATCTTTCGGTTAGATAGGATTGGCCAGAGGTGGGAGTTGCCTTCAGGGCAGCGTGTTGTATTTTACTCAGGAATATAGCAACAGCATCTTCAACATTCTGCTTGGTTTGAACGAACTCCATATTAAGGTTGACGGAATTCGCTAGCTCGCTTATAAAATTAAGATGGTTTTAAATTAAGTGGGCTTCATATCAAGCACAGTTCTTCTAGGAGGTAGGCATAAAAAGTCTCCTTTTCAAAAATAGATCGTCATGAAAATAAGCATGAAAAATCTTGAAGTCAAGAATAGATCTTTTTGGTTGTAAGCATGAAACCATTTCTTCAAATTTTAATGCGTCTTCAAAGTCCAACTCTTTCAGAAGCTAAATATGGATTGATCGTTCATTTGATTTACTTTGATACTTCGCTAGGTGGGGAAGCAGCTGTCGCTGAGAGCGAGCTAAAAAAAAAACACCCGACGTGATGGGAGAAAAAGTAAATTAATAAATAAGATTTCAGCAATTTTGACGGGAGTTAAGCAAGATTAATATGAAAATATAGCGAACATAAACTTTAGAGCTCTAAAACGCATTTATTACAATACGTTTCCACATTTAACTTGCCTTTGTTCCCCAAAGATTCTGTTCTTTCATTGAAGTTGTATTGTTCGTTTCCCCCCCTCAACATACAACTTATGCATGTATATCCCTACGATTCCCTAAAGTAGCATTCACTCACTGCACGACAGGTATTCAGCATTTCAATTGCATTATTAGCCTTTTGTTTGAAGCATTTTGTAGCTGGCGGCTGGCAGTTGGGTTTCGGTTTGTTTAGCTAATTCAATTATGCACCGTCTACGTGAATGTTTGCCTAGTGCAAACTCACTCAAATGCAATTCCAATTGCCTACACACACACACACACTCACGCATTTAGTCACGCATCATGTACTCCCTTGCTTCCTGCCTTGTCGGAGCCCTGTTTCGCCGTTATTAACATTAAGAGGCGAATGAAACGAGTATGTAGAATAATCATATGTATGTAGGTACATTTTGCCATTTATTTACGCCAGCAACAACAGCTGAAAAGGGGTCGGGCACGTAATGGAAATGAGTTAAAAAGTGTTGGCCTTTACACACACACACACACACACACACACACAGTGTTTTTATGTTCCACGTGCTTGGAGTGAAAATGAGTGGCACTAATTTGATATGACATGAAATTAAATTTAAATAATTAAACTCCTGGCCTTTTGTGGCAAATGCCTCAAAGGCATTTCAAAGCATACTTTTAGGGGCAGCAATTCAAATTAATTTCAAATAAGCCAAGCTTAGCACCAAAAAGGCAAAACTATTTAATAAACCACTTGACTTCAGTCCCACTTATCACAATCAACATCTTTAAAGGCAAAAACTGGCGCCTTGGCTCGGCCTGATGTCAGTTCCCACCATCAATCATCATCATGTTGGGGGCCCACATGCATATTTCATACAAGATCTAACAGTGGCTGAAACTACATCCACATCCTTAGCTCTGGGCCAGAATTCACCCACTTAATTAAAATTACAGAGCTTAACTGGGCAGAGGCAGCTGTTGCTGTTGCTTGCCCAGGATCGAGTATCTAAATTGGCAGCATATTTACTGCACACTGTTCCAGTTGTTCGTCCTTGTATCGCATTTCAAAATACTTGGGAAATTTAATTGAAAATTATTGTTGTTACCCGGTCTGGTAGGTCTGGGGGCAATTAGATACCTACACATGGCTGCTGTAATGGTTCATTGATGGACATTCATCGTTTCTTCTAAATCATGTTTGCCAAATCAGGCCACAAATAATAAGCATAAATGATTATAAATTTCTTGTTGTTGTGCTTACCTCTTGGGACATTTAATGAAGTGTATGCACATATGCCATTATTTCGGTGGGATGAGTTGTGTGGATCCAAACAATTGCTATTGTTATCATTGTCAATACGTTGGGAGAATGTTTCTAATTGCGCACTTGAGTTCCTTCATGTTTATGTGTAATTGTAATTGGCTACAAATTATGGAAGGATATTTTAGTAAGATGAGAAATTAATAAGGTACGAATCAGATGCCAAAGCGTGTGTTGATGCATTCACTCTGGATGTAGCTGGAGCTACTCAAGTCCAATTAAATAACAAACTACGGTTCGTTTCAACTACAAATTGGCTGAAATAAAACTCTCATTCGAAGAAACATATATTTGTTTTAAATCAGAAATTTTTTAGAGCCTTTCCTTTTTATAATATAACAATATTTAACAAAGTTAGGTTGCTCCGCCCCAAAAAAAATAGACCGCATTGATCTTGAGGTACTAATATACAGAAGATAGAATTTTTATCATTGTTTGTCCGGGAAGTAATTGGACTGATTTTCTTCCGCCGCGACTGTACTTCAGAGCGAGCGCGCACCGACTGGATTGGGTAGAGAGCGTTCCTAGCTAACGAACGAGCGGCTGGTCAGTTGTCTCCGAGCACCTGGAGAGTAAAGACAGGCATTTTCGCGCGACGGGTTTCGTAAGTGGAGCAAGCCGAAAATGCAGCGTTCGTTAGAGCAGAGGAACGCAATTAAATTCTATGTAATATTCGTTAGTTTTGTGACAGAGACGTTTAATATGATCAAGCAGGCTTACCCAGATATTGCTTTATCTACCAACCAAAAATACAATCGATTCCCGCTCCACATTACGATTTTTTAGTTTATTATGTACAGCAGAATAGCAATCATTTAAGATGGTATCATTTAAATTTCTTATCGGTGTCCAAATGCGCAATGAACATTTTTACACACATACATGAGAAGAGGGCAAGCGAAAAGAGTAAGTGCAGCTAACCAAAATCTTTACCCGACACATCTTTCCTTATATTATATGATATATATCTATATATATAAAACTGTTCAACCTGACTAATTGACTGACTGGTGACCGTCGCACAGCCTAAACCATAAAAGATAGGAAGATGAGATTTTCACAGAAGTTATATCTTATGCTGAAAGTGAGTACTAAGAACGGATTTTGGGAAATTCTGTCTGCAAATGTGGAAAATTCGCGGAAAACTGTTGTATGCAACTTTTTTGTTTTTCATCCGATCAAGTTCAAACTCATTTTCAAAGATCTATATGAAAATTCAATAACAACTGCATACCAATCTTCCGGAAAATTCACACCCGTGGGTGGAAAGTGGGTGGTCAAGGTTGTATGGGCGAAACTTTAGTTGCCAGCGATTAGCTCCAAACTCATTTTCAAAACTACACATAACAAAACATAAGTTGTAAGCATAGTACGCGAAATAAGTTGACACGTGTTTTCCCGATTTTGGAAAATCCGCACACGAGGAAAATGGCCGGAAAATTCTGAATCCAAAAAAGTATTTATCATACGATTGGCTTGAAACTCGGTTTGTAAGTACAGAATACGAAATAGTTTAAAATGTTATATTCCGAAGTTGGAAAATTTGACCTGACGGTCGACCAATTCCCGGAAAATTCTGCATGAAAAAACTATTTTTCATCCGATTGGCTTGAAACTCGGTTTGTAAGGACAAAATACGAAATAATTTGAAATGTGATTTTTCAATGTCGGAAAAGCCGCCCACGAGGAAAATGGCCGGAAAATTCTGCATGCAAAAACTATTTTTCATACGATTGGCTTGAACCTCGGATTGTAAGGTCAAAATGAGAATTTATTTTGTTTTTAATTTTCCGATGTTGGAAATACCGCCGGGATGCTCACTGTGAAGTGAATGGGATGTGGGTGGGATTTGGGTGGAAAGTTGTTTTGGAAGTGGGTGGTAAGTGGATGTAAAGTGGGTGAAATGTGGCAGGAAGTGGGCGGGATGTGGGTGGGATGTTAATGGGAAGTGGGCGGGAAGATGGCGGGAAGTGTGTGGTATGTGGGTGGCAAGTAGGTGGAATGTGGGCGGGAAGTGGGTGGGATGTGGGTGAGATGTGGGTGGGATGTGGGCGGGAAGTGGGATGTGGGAAGTGGGTGGGATGTGGATGGAATGTGGCGGTAAGTAGGAGGGATGTGGGTGGGATGTGGGTGGGATGTCGGACGGATGTGGGTGGGATGTGGGTGGCAAGTGGGTGGAATGTGGGTGGGATGTAGGTGGGAAGTGGGCGGGAAGTAGGTGGGATGGAAATGGGAAGTGGATGGGATGTGGGTGGAATGTGGCGGTAAGTGGGAGGGATGTGGGTGGTATGTAAATGGGAAGTGGGTGGGATTTGGGCGGGAAGAGGGCGGGAATTGTGCGGTATGTTGGTGGCAAGTGGGTGGAATGTGGGTGGGATGTAGGTGCGAAGTGAGCGGAAAGTGGGTGGGATGTGGGCGGGAAGTGGGTGGGATGTGGGTGGTACGTGGGCGGGAAATGTGCGGGAAGTGGGTGGGATGTGGGCCTGAAGTGGGTGGTAAGTGGGTGTGCGTTGGTTCTATACTGTTGAAGGCGCAGCGAAGCGTGACGGGCTATTTGCTAGTAAAATATGATTAGCAAAATTGTAACCGTTTTAGCTCCAGCAAAAGATGCATCAACAAGAATACAGAGATACTGTAAGTCTTTATTGGTTTTTATTTTATCTGGACTTAATGTTAATTTGAAAACGAAACCACAACTTAGCGTTAGAGTTACCCACACAAGTAAGTGATGAGCACTTGTTTTCAAGTGTAGAACTTATAATGAATCTTCGTAGTGGTCGCTTGGACAATGGAACTCTAAGGGCCGTTTTCACATGTTCCTGTTTTTGCTCAAATCGAAATCCATTTAGATTTTGCAACGAGGTTGTTTTTGTGCAATTGGTTGTCATGTAGATTGATAATGAATTTTGGCATTTGCACTACGGTCACACCGGCAGGTCTGGAAAGGCACTAAAAGTAAGTTGGCAGCCCCTCTGAACTCGCTAGTTTGTTGTTATGTCTATTGCGCGCCAATTTAAACAAAGACAGCAAGCATTTTACAGAGGGGGAAAATTTTTTTAGTTGCCTGTGTGAACTCGGCTTAAGCAATAACCTAGGGCAATTAGAATGCGCAATGCGCATCTGTCTCTTCAGCAATGTGCAGACAGGTGATTTGTATACCAAAGGTACATACAATATTTTAAATTTTTGGTTAATTTATTAACAATTCAGACTTAACTGCTTATAGCTGCCGTTGTTTGTTGATTTTAAATATATTTAAGTGCGACCAAAAAATACTTAATATGAATTGAACATTGTTTTCAAATCAATGAGGATGAAGTACATTGCTACAAAATCCTTCTAGCTGGTTAGCCATGAACATGAGCAAACGAAATGCAGCAAATCCAGCTAGATTTGCAAAAACAGCAACATGAAAAAACGGCCCTAAATGATTTCATGCTATTTAGATCTAACTACAATCTCGACCGGCCGACTGGCCGTATGTGGCCCAGTGGTTAGTGTGCTGGACTGCTGGGTCGTGGGTTCGATCCCGCCTCTGAACATCTAATAATAAAAGTTTTTTTCTTTCTTCAGAAAATAGCTTTTACACATACGGTCACCTTCACCAGCTATTGGCGCCAGCTGTGAAGTAACTAGCCATGAAAAAGCAAATTCTCAAACTTTGCCGTTCGGATCGGGCGTTAAACTGTAGGTCCCTTTAAGGCACACAAGCCAAGAGATCGTGAGAAGCTTGGCTTGGCCCCGTTGAAGGAGCTGTGTAGCCAACATTTACATTTTACAATCTCGATTAAGATGTCATTTTGAAGACACCAACATTTTTTTTCAAGGTACATAACGACAAATACATACATTGGTATACCAATATATATATTTATTTTATTAAACTAAACATGATGTTTTTGTGAATGGAATCGTTTCCTATCATTTACTTAAAACTTTTAATGTTAAACTTTAAAATGAGAGAAAATACTTCTGTATAAGATATTTGAAGTAAGTTGTTGGGCTTAGTTGCTGGCATTCCGAAGGTCGTGTAAATTTCATCTGATTTATTTTTAATTAATCACAGTCTGTTTATATCTTCAATATATTTTGATATGCCGTCGGCATTCGTCATCAGGGCAATGTAACAATAACACAAGAAAAGTTTATAAAATGATTCCATACAGCGTCCAATTGGTCAGCTGCGGAGTTTGAAACTGAGTTTGTTTTCTTATTGCTATGGTAAAGTAAGTGTCTGTATATTTGACCCAAATTTTCGGTGTCCGATTTGTAGTTCAGTCTGATGTATAAGGGTGTGCTTATAATATGCAACATTTTCAACGTAATCCGTTAGTTGTATTGTTGTTCCAATTGCAGAAGGCTCACATTTTAGAACTCGTTTTTAATTTCTGCAGGTTAGTTTTCCATTCTGTCCCAGTGTACAGAGCAGAACAGTGGAAATTGTGCGATAATATAGATTTCGCCCAAATATGCATATATTAACATGTTGTCTTGGTTATATTAAACATACTATTTTCAAGGGACATGGTACCTTTTTGTCAAATGTTATGACTTCAAAAAAAGTCCAGGGCAAGAAAGGGCGCAACAGTACGTAAACGTGATAGACTTTCAATCCAATATCATTTAAAAAATGTTTCTCATTACTTTGTCTGATTTACACCAAAACGCTTGGGAAAAGGCGGTTTTACTAAGATCTTTTAATTTTCCAATTTTTGATTTGTTCTTCATTCAGTTCACAGTTTAAGAAAGTTGGAATTCCGTGTGCAAACCGCAAACAAATATAATTTTCAACTTTTGCGGTTGGTTTCCACACAGCACAAACACATTTAAGCTTATTCTTTCTGACAACGTGTGGCTTTAATATGGGTCATGCTATATCCTGATCCGCCATCCATTGTAGTCTTAGCAATTAATTAATGCTCATTAGTTAAGGCAGCATTGGGGGAGTTGACGCATAGAATTTGATAAGCATTTAAGCATGTAACTCTACACTTCCGCTGGGGCAACCAGAGATATGATTAGATGAGTTGTAGACACCCGAAACACACACACACACGGCTAATGCACACAGGACTGCAATGATTTATTATTGGGTAGCTAAATTATTCACGCACTCGCCGGGTTGCAAATAAAGATTAATGACAGCATTTCTGAATTTTACACACCCCGGGCCAACCTGTCAGGTCTCTGTCTATTTAGCTGTGTGTATGTCCTGCTTGGTTCCTGTTTTTTTCAGTGCTTCTTTGTGCTGATTTCCGCATCCATCCACAAACACATTATATTACATACATCACAGCATCCCATCAGCCTCAGCATCATCATCATCGTCGTCGTCAGCATCAAACCGCATCCGCAACGCAATTCAGTTGTGCGTGAAATTTATGCATATGTATGTAGACGCGTGTTTTGGTTTGGGAGTTTCTGTTTTCATTTTAATTTTTTTTTTCGTTGGTTTTTGCAACTGGTTTTTGCACCTGGCTTGGCATTTGTTTGATCCATGATATGTAAATTAATTTTTTGTTCTCCCATCAGCTTCTGTGGCTTTACCTTTGACATTCGCCGTTGTTGTTGCATAAAATATGTTCAATTTATTACAAATAAACCTCATAATTCCAATTAATCTTTGTTATAATCATACAAATTTCTAAATCTGCAACTTTTGATCTGTGGAAACCCTTTCTACTTCACTTAAATTTATGCTAGGATTTTGTGGCTTCCACACCACAAAGATAGAAAAGAAGAAGCATTTGACCAGACAACAAAACTAATTTTAAAATTCCTAGAATAATCCACATAATTGTATTACATAACAAAGTACTACATGGCATTTTGAATGTGGAAAAATTGTGTTCAACAAAAGACAGAGAATTCACTTTGCAACCAAATAGGAATTTTAATTTATCTATGCACAACAGCAACAGCCACAAAATATTGCTTCAAAACTGTTTCAACCAGGTAAATTTTCCTATTCAAGAAAATGCCCATAAAATGTGCTCACTACATTTTTTTTTTTGAAAAAATGCAATAAAATATTCAAATGTACAATCAATGAAATTTGTTAGCCTCCTTCTCTTTTGGGAATCATTTGTAAATTTTTTCAATTGCATTATCCGTTTGCAGTTCGTACTTGCATTGCGGTCAATTGCAGTGTCAAAGTTTGCAAAATATTTTCAATTAAAAATAGTTTTTCTTTGGCTTGTCCATCATTTCTCTCCTACTGACTTTTGTGTCGATTTTATTCTATCTATGCCAAACTGTTGGGTAAGGTGGTAGGATGTGACAAATTTTAAAACTTTGATACTAGCAAAAATATTTGACAATTATTTTGTTGCATATTCAATAGAATTTGCATTTGACCTGTCTTCTTCTTTTATTAAACCAAATATTTTAAATGAAAAGGTAGAAAGTAGGGACTTTACATACCTTGAATAAAGAATTTTTCGTACTTTGATACAAAGATTTATTGAACAAGGGCTAATTCGCTACAAAGTTTTACAAATAAAGACATCTATTGTAATTTCCCCTCTAATCCCCTGCAAAACTTCAAAGCTGCATTGTGATTCCACTTACTTGGCAAATTCATTTAATTTTTAGTTAGATCTTCTTACATCCAACACAGTTGGCTCTCGGCTTCTAACAAGGGGAAAGGCGATTTAGACAAACAGCAGAAACACCAACATCAACACTAATCTGTTCAGCCACAGAAAAAAATACCTGGGATTTAAATGCTATTTACACACAGTGCCAAAAGCAGAAGCTTCAATCTGCAAGCCTAGGCCAAGAAAAGTGCCCCAAACGCCTTTCCCCAGGCATGGCTAATGCCCAAATAGTAGATGTGTTGACCTTTTTTGCCATTGTCTGGGCACGTATGAAAGGGCTAAAAATGTGACACTTGGGGGAATGAGTAAAGCCCAAACCCATCAAAGCTGGCCGAGATTCAACTGAAAATTGTGCACACACACACACTCATACACCTGTCTGAGGCTACGAACCCGACCCTTTGATACCCCGGTTCAGGTTGAGGCAATGTTATTACCTTGACACATGTGTAACGGGCTTTGTTTTGCAGTTGAATACAACAAGCGGATTTTGTTGGTATTCCCAGAACTGGGAACGGACTTACACTCAGGGAAAATAAAATGAAGTAATGCATTGCATTGCAATTGGAAAATATCATTACCAAACGGGAAATAAGATTTTTCTTAATCTGTTTAGTCTTCAAGTTCAAATTAGTCTAAAACTTTTCCGTTCTATTCTACTTTTAAGTTTAAAAAATTCTGCAAATTTTTCGGATTTCTGTACACATTATATTCTTTCACCACAACAATCGAACTACTAAGTACAAAGGTCGAAAATAACAAAATTGTTTAACTAATTTAGTCTTTAAATAAGAACACAGAATCTTATCTTACATCAAGACAATTCTTAAATCAATTTGAATAAGTTCTTGATGAAAAACTAAAATTCAGCTAAAACAGCGAATGACTCACACGAGCCGAACGCAAGCTGATGCTTGTGCCAAGAGAGCAAAAAGCTTTTCAATAGCTGGCCAGCGGTCTATGAAGTAGCTCAAAGCTAGTTTGCGTCGCGGTGAATAAACTCGCACTATTTGACAAACCCTAATCTAAATCGTTCAAAGTATCTTTGGTTTAGAATCGAAAAATTCTTACTCGCCTAATACAGACAAGACCATGGTCTTTGTAGCGAGCTCAGTACATATTCTTATACATTGTCCATATATTCATTCACTTTGTTGCAGTTTGACACATTTACTTGCAATGCTAGCAAATACTTAAACTGCTGACAAACAAAACACACAGCCATGTAACTGGACACTTATGATATTTCGCGCGACTTTGTGGCTCACGTACATGCCAATACATATATACATGACGTCGTTAGTTTACCTTTAAGAGTTTTGTCAAATAAAAATCAATTCATAATCTACCAGCGCCGAATCTAAGTAATCTTTCGGCGTTCCACCAATGTCACGGTTGTCATGAAGGTTTGGTTTATCGAGGAAAAAAACCAGATTGAACAAACACAGAGTCACTTTTAAAGGACAACTTAATAAATAACTAAAGGGAAGGTCAATATGCCGAATTATTTTTTGTGATGCATCGATAAGTCTAATTTGGTTTAATTTTGAATGTCTTTAAAATTGTATTTATTGCCATCTTATTTATTTTAATATTTCTCCCATGTTAGGTCGTTCCCTAAAACAACAAAATGGAAAAAAGTAGGTCTCAGCATTCCCAAAGCTAATATTCGTCGTATAACACAGTGCAACACAAAAAAAATCCCTGCATAAGACCCCTAAATTATGATAAAAGGGACCTGTGTAATAGACTGGCCCTTAAAAATAGATTTCAAAATACCGGGCAGAAAAAGATTCGTTTTGGTCCCATGGTAGATTTTCATTAAAATTGTGTTTTATGATGGTATAATGGGCTATTGCATGACCCTTAGAACTGGTACTCGACATCCAAAAAACCGCGAATTGGAGTACCAATAAGGGGGGAAGACCATAAACTTATAGTTTAGACCGCGTTTTATGTACATTTATATAAGGGTTTTATTAGCCCTGATTATTTTCTTATGATTTTGTAATTGTAATGCTACGATTCAGCACTATAAAATTATGGTTATCGGGTTTTAATATACACTCTATTTACACGGTTTACTATTTACAATGTGTCTAACGCGTTGTCTCTAAACACGGCATGTCTATACAAATTTATCTTCCTGTCTGTCTACTATTTTATATTTAAAAAGTCTGCCTTTGTTCATCTTCTTCTCTGCATCTGATCATCTTACAATCTCTTTACAGTGGGATAAAGCGGAAACTTTAACATATAATTCGAGGACGGATGGCCCTGGTATGGTCTGAGTTTTGAGATTATACTACACCTTCAAGCAATAATTTCCTGACACAAATGCTCATAGCGACAACAATTAACAAAAAGCCATCATAGCGACTCTGCGACGCAGTGGTATCAAAATGTTGCTGTAGCGCTCCCAAGTTAATTAATGCTGAACATTGGTGTACTGGAAAATAATCACAGACACTGCAGTTTTTTGGACTTTTTTGGCAATATTCCAAATTAAATCTCAGATATATGTCCTCGATGGCAAGAATACATGCAATAGACATTGTCCATAAAATCACAAAAGAATGAATCCATTGATGAATCATTTTGCTCTGGTGAACATTAAAACGTGCAGCTTATTAAGGCAAAAAACGAAAATTCCGTCAATGCCGTTTTCTTGCTTTCTATTTATTTATACATTTATTTTTTAAACAAATCTCAAAATCATAGCAGGCAGAACATCAAAAGTTATTGTACACAGATTAATTAATCGGGCAAACTTTCCCAAGTGCCTTTGTGCACATCAAAGGGAATACCCTAAGCCAAAGTATATTAAACAAGGTAGGCTCACTCGTTCTCTCACAACTCCTTATATTTGTGTTAAAGAGAGCGAGAGTGAGAGAGTATTATATTTCAATACAAAGCCTACTAAGCTACTAAGTAAAACACAAAAAATTCGTTCGCAGAGAAGCTTCGCATACAACAGTTGCTTACTCATGGAGCAAAGAGTATTAGAGAGGAAAGTTGCTCAGTAGACACCCCATCTGTCAGAAAATTTGTCAGCTGTTCGCTCTCTTTTACGCTCTCTAGATACTTTTGGGTCAGCTGTTCGCTCTCTCTCTTTGGGTTATGGCATTTGGGTTATGGTCGTCTATCGTTTAGCACTAGTAGAGAGCGAAATTGAGAGGCAGCGCAAACGTTCTCTCTAATTCTAATTGCTCCATGGCTTACTGACTCTGCTCAACATTTCACTCAGATATCAATCAGCTGTTTGCTGTCATTTTGTCTCTTTGATTCATTTTTTGACACTTTGAGTAATTATTGTGACTAAGTTCGTCTCCCTCTAACAAACTTGTTTTCCTATGTAGACAAAAATTTTGAGTTGTCACAATAAATGCGTTTCAAAGTGTGCTTCTATGTTAGATATTCTTTGCTAAAATTTAACAAGTTGTCAAGAGAGTGAGAGAACGAGAGCGCCTATCTTGTTTAGTATACCTTGCCCTAAGCGTTAATTTGTTCGTTTACTCTCTCTATTACTCTTCTCGATCATTTTATATACACTGTGACCATCGTCTGACTTAAAATACTTTAACGCTCAAATACTTCAAGTCTACAATGTCTTGATTTTTGCATACGAAAATATTCTTGATTTCGAAATAAAAAATCTTTCAAATTTTCCACAGTGTAGCCACCTTACCGATTCGTGTTGCTAATGCATGTTGAGTTCAGCTTAAGACACAATTTCAGTCTTTTCGTAAAGATTTGCTCCCGTTTTCATGTTTGCCTTGTTTTAAGAGCATTGTTATCCTTACATCGGGTTGGCTCTGGACATGATTACACTCATCAAAATTGCCCAACTGCAACAGCTGGTTATGAACACGTATTTACCTAAAGCTCAATTGCAGGGCATGAGATACTCGTACTTATAGTCGGCACTTATAAGCTACCACTTCAGTTGCCACCAGCCACCTACACCGAAACTCCATGACTGAAATATCACAAAAATGTGTGTTTGCCTGTCTTGGCAGATGCGTTTCGCGTTCCTTGTCAGTCTGTCTGAGTCTATAATTGAGGCGCTTAGTTTGAAAGACTGAGAAAGGATAAAGAAACTGCAACTGAAATTACAAGCCAAGGGCGTTTGCCAACGTTGAAGCAGGAAGCGGGGCCAAACGGGATGAGGCTGAAATAAGATATGAGCCAAGTAAAGCAAACAGGCGAAGTGAAAATATGCACACCGGCATGCGGAAAATGTTGCAATAAATTGCTTTACAACCAGGTCGGAAATTAATTGGAAAAATACGTGTATTTCAGTTATACTAAAAGTTAATTAACTCGATGAGAATGCGTTTTTCAATTTGAAAAGGCAAAAGCAAAACTAGTAAAGAAAATCTCTATATGTGTCAAGTAATCCATTATAAGCAACTGATCCAATTAACAATGCAGTTTATTCCTAAATATAATACCCCCTGCTTACTGTTTAAATACTCTCTACCCGAGTACCAACAATAATATTTGATTTATTTGTATTTATAAACTGTGTAAATGGGCTTTAAATGCATTTAGCAAGCGCCGACACAAGTGAAGACAAGTCAGAATCAACCCTCAAGCGGATTATGTTAGTGAAGCGCAGAGGCAACCGCAAGCTCGGTTGATGTCGGCACTGTTTAAATATTTGAAAATCCATTAAGCATATTGACAATGCCGATGTACTCTCTCTCTCTGTGTGTATGCATCCTGACTGCTATTTGAATACGGGTATGCTCTCCTTTTTATGCCCCTCTGCTGAATGGATCATTAGTGCAGCTAATGGCGCAGACAATAAATGGCCAAGCCACGCCCACAATTTGAATTTGAATTTGAATATGAATCGAATGGCAGGCAACAGACGCCAACGCCAAGGCCGCTGGCAGCTTGACATGTAGGCGGCGCCAAGGCAAGACATAAAACGGATTTATTAGGTCATTGCGAGTGAATTGTGAAAGAACGGACTAGCCTTTGCTGCGTTAGCATGGTTTCGATATCAATTTGGACATTTTGTGGGGAAATGATGGGTGGGGGGGGTATCTCATTATTTTGGCTTATAATTTTAGCATAAAGGACAAAACAAACTAAGCAAATGGAAAGCAGAAAACAGTCAATGAATTTGATAGAAAAATTTAAAGAAAATGTTTATAGTTCACCAAAATAAAATTGAGGGCAATTTTCTAGGCTACCTGACATTTGTAACTGACAACTGCAAATGATGCCCTCTATTAACCTACTCTTATTTCGAGGGCAGCTTAATATGTGAAAGGCTTTTTCGCTAAAAAATATTTTTAACAATTTTAAATTTTAATTATTTTTTTGATCGTCGAAAAACACAAAAACTATGCCCATTTGGCAGCATACCTAAAATTGGAAAGGATATTAAAACAAGATTATAAAACATCAAACTTAAAAATAGAGGCAAGAACGAAGTTTATATACCCTTGGAGCATGAATGTGAAGTTTGTATGGCAGCTAATATATCGTGGTCCGATTTCGAAAAATTTTGGTGAAATTATGTGAAATCATTGAAAACTTATAAATACGAGCGTTGGGAGCGAAAACACTGAAAACAAAAAAGTTTTTCTCACTAAGACTTTTTTCAGACCTAACTTTTGTATGGCAGCTATACTATATAGTTGTCCGATTTCGACAAGCTTAGTGAAATTATGTGAAATCATTAAGAACTTATAAATACGAGCTTTAGGAGCTATAGCACTAAAAACTAAAGAGTTTTTCTCACTAAAACTAGTTTTTCGACCGATCGTTCCTATGACAGCTATATGCTATAGTCATCCGATCCGGCCGGTTCCGACAAATGTGCAGCGTATTTATACCAAAAGACTTCTTGCAAAGTTTGGTTGCGATATCTTTAAAACTGACGGAGGAGATAGCATAGAAACAGACGGACGGACAGACGGACGGACAGACGGACATGGCTATATCAACTCAGCTCGTCATGCTGATCAAGAATATATATACTTTATATGGTCGGAGATGCTTCCTTCTATGCGTTACAAACATCCGGACAATTTTAATATACCCTCTCCAAGGGTATAAAAACAATAATTGGTCAGCACCAGGGGTTCAGCCGACTGAAATTCTTCCACAATACGCAGCCTGTCAGAAACAGCGAATTTACTACAATAATTTGTGGATTTGCCATTTAAATAATAATTTTGCACTGAAGTTTGCAACGAAAAGAAATATGAAGTATAAACTATAAATATTCTTTTTCAGGACGACATGCTGAGTTGATTGAGCTTTGTCCTTCCGTCTGTCCGTTTCCTTTCAAACTAGTCCCTTAGAGGGGACGTGATTTTCACACCAGATGGTTGCTTAGTGGCAATGCCTATAACAGCTGAACAGTCACCGAACTATGTGAACAGTCAGTGACTGATTAAGTCACCCTGAACAATGTTCACTGAACGTGTTACTAAACTAGACGTTATACAGATCAAGGAGCAATAGAGACTGTTTAACTCTGTTTGAGCATGAGTAAACAGCTCACAGAACAACTAACAGAGCAAGCAACACTCAACAACTGAATGAGCTTGATGGACTGAACCACTTTCACTGATAAAAATGCACAATTGAAGAAAAACTTCTACACTTGTTCATATTAGTGAACAACTCAATATGGTTCACTCACTCATGTACAACTCAACACTATTCTAAACTCGACAATTTTAATATTATATGCTTTCAAGCAGATCTGAGTTTAAATCGGAGGATTATATCTAATGGTGGGAACTCATGGTCGGAAAATGGGCTTTACTAAGAAGATAGAATGGCATCTTACTTTCGTAAAAATGAAATAGTTAGTTATCTATATAGACAAAATCCTGTATTTATTGATCATGTAAACCTTTAAGTAAAGGAGACGACTAACGCTTATTTTGCATACGAAAATATGTTCTAAGGCAATCTTATAGATAGCAGAAATAAAACTATAATATACCAATCTCTCTTATGACCTATTCGAACATAGAAGAATACAAAAAATACTTTTTTGTGCAAAAAAAATCGAGTGGGCGATTTTCCCATGTATAGAACACAAGTTGTTAACTCAATCATGTAAGTTTGGCACATTTCACTCCGTTAGCGGACGGTGCTGACTCCATGTTCCCTATAAGAGCGTAGATAAAACGCATCTCATCGTTGGAAATGGGTTCGCTATGTCAAAATTAGGTCTTTGTTTACGGACCAAAAATGCATTCAATTCCAGCTTCAAATTTGTTTGTTGCTCGAATAAATTCAAATTTGACAATTTTTTAAATGATGCGGAGAATTCGTTGGCTGAATTTCGATTTGGTGAACGTGTCGTATACGTAATATTTTTTTAAATTGGGGAACTTCGAATGTTTTCTCTCTTATGCCTCTTGCAAAATCGAACGCAACAACAAGTATGTGTGAGTGGTCACTAGCGTAGATTGTATTGTTGGTGACGAAACATCTCATGTGCATCAGACAGCCACATACACACACACACAACATTAGCAGGATTTATTCGGGTTTCTATTTCATGTAATTGTCCTTTATTTTGATGAGGTATCAATTAACTTCTCATAATATAGCCATCCATTCTAGTCTCAAAAGTCTTCATAAGGCAAGATTCGCGCGTTTTGGTGTTATTTATGAATTTAACAAAATTTCAGAAATTAAATGAATATTTTAAGTTAAAACAATTACGATGCCTGCGATGCGGATTTCATAGCAAGGTATTCGGATAATTTTTATTCATACTCGGCGATGACAAACATGTTAAATTTTAATTTACTCGTGCAGTCACAGAAATCTCTTGAGATTTTGACCTTGGTTGGTTTGCAAAACGCTGGAAAGAACCGTCGGTGTCCCAGAACTTCGAAAGATTTCATTTTCTTATTTGAAAATCGAGTTGAAAGGTTTGTGTCCATGCTAATGGTATTTTTCAAACAAATCTATAAACAGGGTTGTCCCTTCTTCCAAAAAAAAATTTCCCATCTTCTTGTTATGAGTTATTTTGATATTTAAATGGAACTATTTGATTGTGTTACATGTTTTACGATGCATTTTAAAATTTTAATTCAAATTTTAGTCATATTCTTCAAAAATAAAATGCAAAATTTTAAAATTTTCTTTTTGCGCTTGTTGGTACTCAGAGAGCGTCACCATATGTAGAGGGCGCCAGCTGAGGTTGAGTAGCGAGTTTGTTTTGTCAACATTCGGTTGGTTTTGCGAACAATTATTGAAATGCAAATTTTAATATAAAAAAAGCAATTAAAATGTTTAAATCATTTGATGCAACCTATGCGGAAAAATAAAGTTGATTACATTTCCAATACCAATTTTACTTATCAAAATTGTTTTAGTGGTGAATTTCGCCAAATCTCCCAACAAATCACGAGAGATTTAAAACCAAAAATGAGATTTCTGTGACACCGAAAATTGGTTTGGGTTGGAATTAGGTTAAATAAGATTTCTGTGACACCGCTGTATGACTCTGTAGCGACCGGCTTTTCTAAGATGACGTTTGGCTGTTCCGTTTCCCAAGTCCGGCAGTTCAGCTTGCATAGCCTCCGAGATGGAAGTGAGCTTAAGACCCTAGTACACTCAGAAAGTTGATTTTCTAGACTTAAGAAAATCTGCCAAGAATTGAAATCTCTTGAAAATTGAGGAATAATTTCCCTTTGCATATATTTTCACATGAAAATTTCTTAAATTACTGCAGTCTGCTTTCAACAGATGCATTATTGCACTTTAATTAAAAAAACTGCACTGACCCATCAAACTGCCCTCGAACATTGGCCAAACATTTTGTCATCCATCTTAAGACCACATGCAGCCGTTCCTCCCCCTCTGTTGCTGTCTATTAGTTGTGTCCCTGCGGGCTCAGACGTCGCCATCAACACGAGCATCCATTTCCCTGTCTCAATCTTATGTTATCGCCCAGCCCACCCAACCAGTCTACGGCTCGAGATTGCAACTCTCCACTTTGGTCGAGTGATTTTTTGCAGCACGTTTACTTCCACTTCCACTTTTGCTTTGGGTTTTTTTTCGCTTGACTCTTGCTACAAATTGTGTGCGGTGGTGGTCGGCGGCCTGGGGGAGGGGGCGTGACATGCTCACTAACGACAGTTTATAAAATATTCAACTTGGCTGCTGCCTCTGCCACGTGGCACACTATCTTGGCAGCTAAAAGTTTTTAATGAATTTTTTAGCAAGGTAATCGAAGTCACTTTTAGTTGAAAAATGCATTAAATCACATGGCCATTTAAAAGCCAACACGGATACAAATCATGACCCTAAACAATGGTCAAATATGGAAATATGGTACAGTTAACTTCGAACGAAGAGAGCGTCTAATTGACAGACGAAATCCATAATAAAAATTTAATTATTAAAACTATTTCTCAATTTGACTGTCTGCTAAATTACAGGTTAACGTAAAGGGTGATGACTAAACTAAAATGTTTTTTCTTTTATATTAACCAAATTAGGAACAATTTTACTAAGAACGTACCTCAATCAGTGAAGTTTTCTATTTATTGTAGTAAATTTGATTCAAAACGGAATTGCCTTTGAAATCGGCCCAAGAAATGGAACCAGTTAGCTGATGACTTTTGAACGTGCATAGTTGAGAGCAAGGTGAATTTAATTACAAGGTGACGTATTCCCCACAGCTGCTATCTTTCGAGGGGCCTTACGATGCCTAGCATCTGCCTCTCAGAGCAGCTGTCATCTGTCTCAGAGAGTCAAGAGTACGAGTTAAAAAAAATAAGACCCCTCCCCACAACGGAATACGTCACCTTATAGTAAATTCACCTTGGTTGAGAGTGTAGTAGCTTACGCTGCCCCGCGTTGAGGGCTTTGTGGTGTTTTGTTTGAGGGCCAATCTTATAGTTATCAGGGTAGCAATTCTGTCGTTTAAGTAAGCCGGCTTAAGGTCAATAATTTTAACGTTGTTATATTAAAAAATGACGAACAGAAGATTTTACTTTATTGCTCCTTTATTATCCTATTAGAGAACTAAAGAATCAGTTAAGCTAAACATCGATAGATGGCTGGTAAATTGCCACAAACTTATCTTTCATGACTTCAAACCTGCATTGAAAAGCTTCTTAAAACAAGTAAAAAAATTTTCGTAAAATCCCTGTTGCATGTCTACTAAAAGTACTTTAAGTCATTTCAATTTCACGGCAACCTGCTTTTTCGTTCCTGTATTTCTCAAGACTACCTAATTTCAGCTCATTGTGGTTGGTCAAACATTTTAAAGTGCAAATTTTTTTTTGGCACAACATATTTGCCATTTGTACACTTTTACGCTCCGCTGTTCGTTTGCTAAATTTGTAAAATATACCCTCCCATTTATAAGTAGACACCAACTAAAGTAAAGAAAAAAAATAAACCAACTACTATATAAATATGCATTTTATTTCATTTCAATTTAAAGTTTTAATGAGTTTTTGCATTGTGCCCTAATGCCTTTTCCTATGTGTGTGTGTGTGTATGTATGCGTTACTCGCTTTAGCGGCTTGGGAGTTTATTTATTTACTTTTTGCGTCGTTCATTTTTTGCTGTAGCGCAGATTTGAACAAATTTTAAATTAATTTTAAAATAAATTCCATTTAAATGCGGCTTTGTTTTAGTTTGCTTGTTTCCGGCTTTGGCCCAGGCTTAAACTAATTGCTGTTGCTGCAAAATCTCTGGCAAATGCATGAAATTTTTATATGTTGTATTTTTAGCAATTTAATTGCCAAAATCCAGAGGCTCCAGGCTAATATATATACAAAATTATTTAATAACAATTCATTTTGGATGCCAAATAGGGGCGAACAAAAGCTGCTGACCAATGGACAATACAATGGTGTGCCTGTATGTGGCATCCCCACGGTGCTGGCGGCCATCATATCGATAAAAAAAAAGGAGCAACCCCGACATTAATGAGCATTGTGAAAACTTTTCTTACAATTTGTCCTGTCACTCATGTGTTTGGTGCCCTGTCACTGTCCCCATCCTTGCTCCTTTATTCTTTTTGTTACTCGCTGACTGCATTGTTAGCCATTTGGATTTGGGTTTGTGGGTTCTTGTTAATCCAACTTTATGTTTGACTGAGGGAGTGGACTTCAGAACTTTCGTTGTAAATGTTTAATTTACAAAAAAAAAAAGTATAGCCTACATTTTGGGGTATTCAATGTGAGATGCCGTCTTGCAGATAATTTTTAATTGCACTTGTCTAAAGACAATATGTAACCCAACGGCGACAGTTTGTCGCTAAATTAGCTAACAAATTGTTGTTGGATTTGGTAAGGGCGAACCGGAACGTTGTGTACTTAACAGGCGTGGCAAATAATTGCCTGTATGTGTGTGTGTATGTGCCACAGAAGCAAATGTGTATTAAATGCTTATTGTCGCTTAATTGCGTACACAAAATGGCAAAGAGGCGGCCCAGAGATCGAATGGGCGGTCGCGCTGAGGGTTCGCAGCGCATTAAATCTTAATTAACGGTGCATATTACACACACGCACCCACACTGTTATGCATGCCTGCATTTGTCTTTGTGTGTTCATTCGACTGTTTACAGCGCTCAGACCAGTAAATTAAAATTACCAAATTATTTGGTGATTAATTACTTAGGCCATGGCAGCAGCGGCAGAAATAATTTGCCAAATGATATTTATGTACATTTACCCACACAAACCCATCCACCAATAATAATTATTTGCCATATTTGTCTGCTTATGGTGAAAAATGTGTAAAAATTTCACGCCCCGTAGCACATTTTGCATTTATGCAATAATAATTATTATAATCAATTCAATTGAAATATATATTTTTTTTTCATTTGCATTTTTCCTCTTAATTTCGACTTTCAGGCATTTGTAAAGAGCATTTAATTGCAATTTTAATTGAGACTTTTGTTGACTGTGTGGGTTTATATTTTTTATTTCTTTCTTTTATAATATTTAACGAGGTGTATGCTTAATTTCTGTGCTTATGTCTATAAGGAACAAGGGTTAAGTTTTATGGTGTTCATTGAATAATTTATATTCCTGCGGTAAAGAGATCATTTATTTTAAGATTGATTGATCTGATGGACTCATATGGTCTATAAACTAAACATTCCCACTTGTCGCCATTTTTCATATATATAAAGATTTAGAAATTACAAAATTGATTGCAATTCGAGCGATTATCCTAATTTAAATGTAATTCATTTATTTGATTTCAATTTATGATTTTTCTTTATAATTTCTTAAAAGTTAGAAAAATCAAAGTAATTATGTATTTTGAAGATTTTTTTAATTTTGAAATAAAGTAAGAAATTAATTAAATTTCTATGATAATAATGGTGCCTTTTTAATGTTGTTCATCTGCATCTTTTGCACGATGACCGCCATTCGCTTCTGTTTCGAGCAAGCTGGCACTGGTTGTTCACACCAAGCGTTGTTACACAAATTTTCGGTCTTCCTTTCCTGCCCTTATTGTTTATATGCTTTACTAAAGCCTATTAAGCGCAGTCTCTATAGAACTCATGCAGTTCATCATTTATTGGGGTCCAAAATTCTCCGACAACTTGTAGAGATCAAATCCTCCTCCAAATCTTCCAATCGTCGACTCTTCCTTTGCTCTTAATGTTCATAGCGCTATTTTCGTTTACCGGGAACTTCCTTCTGAGCACTTAGTAACATGCAGAGACTAAAACCAAAACTAATAACGGTTGAGGTTACGGTTACAGCTTTGGCCTGTCGCTTTTTTGCGGTTTCGTTTATATTACTGTTCCGGCAAACTTTGACAAATCATTTTGAATGTCTGCTGCAAGAGTTCGTGATTGGCGAATGACATCATCTCCGACATTTTGCGGATTGCTAAAACTTTTCCATCTAATGCCTTTGATAATTGTGCTTAAGGTTTTGCCAAAAGTCAACTAAAAATGGTCTGCTATTCACTATCGACATTACAACCTAGGCCTCTTTAATATCTTGCTAACAGAAGGGTGTAAGAAATCAATTCCCGGAAAAATTGTTGTTTTTGATAGAGGCATCGCGCACTTTAAACATCTTGGGGTAATGTAGTATCGACTAGCAAACTCATCAGGAGTCAAGACACGAATAAAAGTTGTTCATTCCTAACTTTCATCCAGATCACAGCGCAACTTGTCAAGTTACCGGCGACAAGCTAACAAGCTGTCAAGATGACGGCGTGGCAGAAACATTTTTCTCTCAGACATTTATGTAGGGTTGTCGAATATTTCAAAAATATCTATATTGATATTCTTCTCGATATTGAAAAAGTATAATTTCGATATAAATATTTTTGTGTTAAAAACATCGATATTATCGATATTTTTCAATAGAAACACGGATCTTAACTACACTAAGAAAGAAATAATTGAGTACGAACGCTTGAAAAAATTAGATTTCAAGATTTCGCTCGGCGAGACAAATCTTCCAATGTGGTTCAGAGGGGGGGGAAACGCAAACTTTGAGAGAATAACGTTGGCCGCGCTCTTTCAAAGGACACCACGCAGTTGTCGTCATAACCGTCCGCGCCGTTATTTAGTTGAACAAGATGGGCAAAGTGATTAAACGTCTGTATAATATAAAAAGTGTTTAAAACACAAAAAAAGAAAAAAAAAAAAAAGCGACGGGACGGCGGCCAAATAAAGACAGTAAAACGGTCGTGAATGGTCGACGACAGAAGTAAAAAAATACGTGATAACAAAAAAATCGAAAAAGTGGTGGGTGGCTGCTGGTGGACGCCAAAACACTACGCGTACTTCCGGGGCGTGCGCCCAAACCCCACCCCTAATTATTTTTAGTCTTTATTGAGAACATCGTACTTGAAAGTAGAAACCACAAAACGGGATCAAAACTCGTCAAGAATTGCGACAAAATTTCACCACTGAGAACGAATGCTCTGACAAGGTGAAAATTTTTCGGGTATGAACTGGTCTTTTGAGGTAATTAAGGCGTCATTTGACGCGTTATAAAAACTATAACCTGACTGCGCTTAAAAAATATTACTTAGTTTCCATATTTACATTAAAAGGCTCCCAAATTCTTTATGACATCCACTACTAATGTCTGCTTCGGTTGATTTTTCGTGTGAAAAAATTCGAAGATTTTAAACATAATCATAATTGAGCATCACGTTGTAAATATCCACAATATGAAAAAATGCATTAATAGCAGCCAATTCGACACACAAAGGACCCAAATTCCCAGAATTCAAAATCATTTATACTTGGATTTACCGTTGATGAGCTCCATTTCAGCCAAGCATCTCCATGCTTTGCTTTTAAGTGCGCTTTTATATTTCTTTGAGTTTCCACTGGTCCCTAAGACTATATTGCACAGTTTACACTGCGATTTTTGTGCATCAATTTAATTAAATAACTTTTAAGCATTTTGCCCTAAATGTCCAGAGCACAAGAAACTGTTATTCGCAACAATGCGACCGATCGCTATAACAAAAATATCATTGAAAACTATCACCAAAAAATATTCGATATCCGATATATCGCCTCTGAAAAATATGCGATAATGATATTCTTCATTTTGGCAAAAATATCGATATTTCGATAAATCGATATTATTTTCGACAACCCTACATTTGTGCATACATAACCATGCTTAAGGCAATCTTTTGTATTCACATTCAGGGGCAGAGAGTAACTTGTAAAAGGCGATCCCGCAAACGTAACCATATGTGTGCATATTTACATTTTCATACAAACAAATTGTCCGGAAAGTAATCGGAGCGTGCGCGCACCCACTGGATTCGGTTGAGAGCGTTCCGAACTAACCAACGAGCGGCTGTTCAGTTGTCTTCGAGCACCTGGAGAGTCAGTACATGCATTTACGCGCAACATTTTTTTGTGAGTGGTGCAAGCCAAAATGCATTTTGAAGTCTGGGTGTTTGCTCATACAAAATATGTGTGCTTTCGAATTGTGTGTTTTTGATCTCTATATCTATAAAAAAAATGTACTGACTGATTCAATGACAGACTAACTGACTGACTGATTGGCAATCTTCGCAGTGCCCGAACGGTAAGAGATTGAAAGTTGCAATTTGGTCCGGAGTTTCTATTAGTGGTGAAAGTGCGTACTAAGACAAGGTTTTGGGAAAATTCCAGCCGGCAAAGTGGGAAAAGTTTATATAGGGAAAATTTTATTTTTCATCCAATTGACTTGAAACTTGGTTTGAAATTAGAATTTTGAAAAATCCGCTTGCAAGGAAAAGGCTTGAACAACTATTTTTCGTTCGATTGGCCTTAAACTCGGTTTGGACAGAATACGAAATAATTAAAAATACCCAGGCGTGAAAATGCTCGGAAAATTTAAACTATCATAAAGATTGAATAGTTGGTAATTGTCAATGGGTAAATAGGATCGGGCCAACATTGCTTAAAAGAAAAATCGCGAAACTTGCCAATTTTCTAATGAGTTTAATTGTCATGAAAATGATAAATAAAAGGTAAACGTTAAACGGTCCAATAAATCTCTAAATTTGCAATATTCATGTATGAGTTTACAAGGTCAAAAAAGCGGTTTAAACTTTTTCGAAAAGTAATTAGGAGATGGTAAAGATGGTGGAGAGAAATTTGATATATTTATAATATTTATTTATCAGTTTAGAATGTCATGAAGTCGTCAAAATATTTGGATAAGTAGAAGGAGAAAAACGAATGGTCCGAAAATTGTCGAAATTTCCAACATTCATATATGAGTTTAGATTGTAAAAGAAACGGGAAAACAGACGGGTACATAGACCGGTAAGTAGACGGGTATATGTGCGGAGTAAATCAAACGTTCCATTTTATATTGAGTATTGATTTTTATGAAAGAGGGTAAATAGATAGGATAGGATAGTAAAGATCGAAAGTTACAAACAGTGACGAAAATTACTACATTTTTGTAAGAGTTTAAATTAGGGAAAGATCGAAAGGTCCACAAAATCGCGAAATTTGTTTAAGAAAATTTGATAGATGCCAATTGTAATGTAAGCTTTACTTCTTTGATAAGGGGGTCCTTTACCCCCTTAGCAATGAGCGCCGCGGCAGCTAGTTTAAAATAAATTTCGTACACGTTTTGCATGAGTTTGATATTTACCCTCTTTTTATACTTTTTCAAATATGAAAAAGACTCTTGACATTAAATGAAACTTCTGTGAACTATTTTCCTTACCTGCAATTTGAGGTATAAGCTACTCTGTACCAAAGGTAAGTACTACGGGCTAAAACACTCAGTCCTTATTGTTGAAAATAAAACACAAAAGATGCGGACAATATTGGAAATTCGAGACACGATTGCAAGCAACGTTTTGGGTTTCCTTTGCAATTGAATGTCTAATCGCAGTTCGTGAGTCTAATGTCTTTTGGGGTAATAAATTTGCTTAAATAATTTGTGTATATGCGTGCGTGTGGGTGAGGCAGCTTAGTAATTATGTAAGCCAGACCCCATAAATCCGCGCATAAATACAAATTACACAAAGACACTTACAGACTTACTTACAACCGTATCAATTTACTTTTCCCAGTCAAAGGTTAAATAAAAGTTCATGCATAATAAAACGATGTTTCAGGCTGTCCTTTCCATTTGCTGGGCTCATTACTTATGTTTTATGACATGAATTCGTTTGCTGGCATTTTGTCAGATTATGGTAAAAGGATTAGCAAGGCAACTGTCTTTAATCAGAATTTGTCTCTCTTGATCATTGCAGACAATCATACGGGAAATGAATCGGCTGGGCATGATGGTGGATCTATCGCATGTCTCCAAGGGAACCATGCGCGATGCTCTCGAAGTGAGCGAAGCTCCTGTGATATTCTCACATTCGTCAGCCTATGAATTATGCAATACCAGTCGCAATGTCCAGGATGATATACTGCAGGCATTGGCCAAGAATGGCGGCCTGGTAATGGTCAATTTCTATTCCAAGTTCTTGTCCTGCAGCGACAATTCGACTGTGCACGATGCAGTGGGTAAGTTGAAAAATCAATCACTGGCTATTGTTTGGCTGGGTTCGTTATTGTTCTGTTTTTTGCGTTTGCTTTTGACGCGTCCTTTAAATGGGTCTCGTAATCACTTCCTGTTTCGTCCATTCCAATTTTTTCGTGCTTTGTTTTGTGATGAAGTTGTCTAATGCCATGTATTCTCCATCATTCTCTTTCTATTCCAACCATTGTCTTTTGTATACGCCAAAAATTTTAATAACGCTTGCTTATGATGACAACAACAACAATGGACCTTAATGAACTGGCATCTGATATCCTGCTGCTGCTGCTGCTGCTGGCTGACCAACTCACTCACACACTCGCACACACAGCGCATATTAATCACATTAAGCGCGTCGCTGGCATCGATCACGTTGGCCTCGGCGCCGGCTACGACGGCATTAATTAGTAAGTAAAAGTCATTTATTTCACTTAAATTCACATTTTCGTCGGCCACACGGCCAGACTCCACAATTTGACAGTCAGGCCGTACGGTGCAGGTGGCTTTATTTTTTTTTAAGTTATTAATTGATTCTATTTAAGTCCACGGTCTTAAACATTGACATATTGAGGAAGGTAGGAAGCAGGCCTCAATTTACTGCTCATTATGGTCACTTCTTTTTATTTTGCCATTTTAATAAATTAAGCCATTAGTTGGCTGGCAACCAAAAAGTCAAACCAAAATATGCTAAAATTCTCTTGAAAAGGCTGTGCTGACAGCCTCATCCTAAGTATAAACGAATTTTGAGCGGCAGAAAACATTCGGTAATTGTTTGGTAGAGTTAGTCCTACTTAAAAAATTCTATAAAGAATACTATTAAGCGTTTAACAAAATATCCTTTACGAATAAAGCTGAGAACAACACAATTCTTGTAAAAAAAAACCGTAGGAAACTAGTAGGAAAAATACCCTTAAATAGGCTTAAATTAAACTCCTTTTACTGAATAAATTACAATCCAAAAGGGCTCCTCTCTTGTCTGCTGTGAAACTAAATAATGTTAATTTCAAATGGGTCTGAAATCCCTGATCTGTCAAGTCTTGCCACATTAGCTGATCGTGTAAAACAGAAGAGAGGCGGCAAGCCTTCAAGCATACTCAGTTTGTGCCGAGATCAAAGCGTGTCGCAGTGGCAGACTTCGGTACTACGTGCTGTATATGAGCATGGAACGATAGCTGAATCCCAAGTAATTTATCACCTTCTGAGCGCGGATAATGCTCTCGTGTGTCCTCATGTCTAACTCTAGTGGGTTCTGCCGTCTCGTGAAGAGCAATAGCTCTGTTTTTGATGTGAAACATCTTTAATTTTGGTGAGGAACATTTTAGTAGGAGTAAAATTTGATTCAGCGTCACGTGACGCTGCAGCGCTGCGCTGACGTCATGCATGTTTTGTGTTGTTTTAGCAGAGCGTCCCAAGTGAAGAGGGGTGAAAAAAGAAGGAAAGTGGTGGAAAGAGGAAGAAAGTGGTGGAAAAATGGAGGGGAAAGTGGGTGTGACTAAACAGTGACTGAACAATGACTTGACTGTGACTAAACAGAAACTTGAAAGTGACTAAACTGAGTGATTTTAAAGTGACTCAAAAGTGACCTGATTGTAACTAAACACTGACTTGACGTGACTTGAGATTGACAAAACAGTGACTTGAAAGTGAGTAAACAGTGACTTAACGGTGACTTGATAGTGAATAGGCTGTGACTTAACTCTGGCTTGAGAGTGACTTAACTGTGAGTTAATAGTGACAAAACAGTGACTTGACAGTGACTAAACACTAACTTGTCATAACTTAACAGTTCCTTGGAAGTGACTAAACCGAGTCTTGACAGTTATAGTGACTAAACAGTGACTTGACATGACTTAAGAACGACTTGAGATTGACTAAACAGTGACTTTAAAGTGAGTAAGCAGTGACTTGACAGTGAGTTAACTGTGACTTGACAGTGACTTAACAGAAAAGAAGGAAGAACACACCAGCATTGTTCCCAACCAGCATTTTATGAATTCTCTGTTCGCATTTAAGTCTATATCGATTCCTCAGTCTGATTAAAATAGTCATAAAAGTGCTTATTTTCTGATCCTAAATAATACTTTTGTCGGGAGAAAATGGTACCCTAGCTGCGACTTTTTATCAAGAGTCGATTATTTTTGAGACTTATTTTCGAGTCATTTTGGAGTATTTTTCGATTCTTGTTTTAGTCAATCACTGTTTGAGCAAATGCATGAGCCATTTCCGAGTTTTCCTTAAATTACTTATCTCATTTTAATCATCAAGAGATCTCAAATATGACTCGCTAAGATGATTATTTTTAAAGTTATCTTCCAAATGCTAGGTGGGTTGTTGGTATTTCTGCTCCTTGTTTTCTTCTTTTAAAAGATTGTCATTCCTGATTTAATTACCCTTGAGAAAGCTTGAGCTAGCTTGTTGCTAGCTGCAGTCAGTGGGAGTTCATCCAAATTTTGACACGGAACATCACCTGCGTGAGTGCGTTACGCGCGCGGATTTTGTGTTACGCGCCTTGATTACTGCCACAGTGTCGTCTGCGGATTCTACCCGAAATGCGTCGTCGGGCACTTCTATGCGGAACACATCGTCTAGGTTGATATTTCAGAGATCTGGTCCAAGTCTAGCGCAGCTTCCGCTGTAACTGGAATACATTTTTCTATGGACTATAGACATTTGCTATGAACTGGTACAAGTGCTTTCGATTTTTGAGATTGCTGTTTATTATACGCAGCAGATATTCCGGTATTCGGAAGTGCTTTTATGGAGCCTCGATCATATCTGTAAATTTTGAGTTTTCGAGTTATTTTTGTGACTCTATCTGTCTCCCTCTATCCACCGTTATTTACTCAATCATTTGAAATAAAATTTTGAGTTGACACAATTAAGTATCTTTTTGTTAGGATGGAGATAACATCACTTAAAAAAATGAGTCGTTTCAAATTGTGCTTCTATGTTAAATCTTCTTTGCCGGACCTTGCTTTTTCTGTGTACCCATAGAAACCGTTATGTTTCGTAATTATAGCCGCATAATTTAATTTCTTATTCTGTGTTTGCTGGCGGCGATTTCATTTGTACACACTTGGTTGAGTAACTATTTGTAATAAATTTATAAATATGCCTTGTGTCAGATGTCGAGAAAGACTAAATTCTGGTGTTGAAAAATGAGAATGGCTCTGACAAAGCTGTGCGAAATTTTTGGAAAAACCAAAACGAATATGAAAGAAAAAACACCCTACGTCAGAGAGACCAGTGCTGATTATTGATTGCTGCAAGTAAGTCATTAAAGCCCGCTAATTAGTAAGCGCCTCATTTTGTCGTAAAAGTGTCTTGCTGGACCGTTGCACTGGCTTTAAAAAAATGTGAAAACATTGGCCGCAAGGGTACAGGACCAAAGTCCAAATGAAATTCGCCAAAATAAATATAAAATTTTAAATGAGAAAGTTAATTATTTTAATCTTTTCGAAAGAAGGGGGGAAAGATTAGGTGGGCTACGTCTGCGTTCTGCGTTAGTCGCTCCAGGGTGGGTTTTTAGGCGTGGCATAATTTCCGTTCTTAAAACATGAATTCGGGTACTGCTCGAACGATTAATACTTAAAGCCCTAAATACAATAGTTCTAGGGAGCTCAAATTGGCAATATAGTATTTAAGGCATGTGAAGAACTGTCCCTTAGCAATTTAAAAATCTCGTAGACAGTATCCCGTAATTACAGATTACAGAGTTTACACTCATTATTAAAGTGATTAAAAATATATTATTTAGATAACATTTTTCTATGGTTATTTAATTTAGTAAATTGCGGCTATAATTATGCATTGATGGCAGAGTTCCCTAGCGATAGCCCCGGGAGCACGAACTTCCTTGCCGAATGCTTGCCGAAGTTGCCGAAGTAATACTTCATTGTGTGTTAGAGAGAGACACAGCCACGTTTAAGCGCTCTCCCCTTGGGGAACCCTGATTGAGAGTGTCGAGGTTTGTCACATATTTTCTCTCACTTTAAGCGCTCTTTCAAAATGGCCGGCCTTGTCAGCACATATGAGGGAGATGAGTAGGAAAGAATGGGGGGTTCTGAGCCGCTTGGGGTTGTGAGCCACTCGAATATTGGCCACAAAAAAAAATAAATATAAACTTTTTGTTTATGTCAAGTGTTTCCCTTCTTATTACCTAACTTTTGGCTAGCAACCGATCAGTCAACACGTTCTTTAAATTTTTGAACCAGAATTCGACATATTTAAAAAAAAAAAAAATTTTTTTTTATTTTTGACTTATGAATATTATCCAAAATTTTTTTCGTAATGCAAAAAGTAAGTATGAGGGAAATATCTTTGGTCAATTACCTTTTTGATAGAAATATATTTTTTGGTTTTAAATAATTTTCTTTTGGTTATGTGAGATATGGGGGGTTGTGAGCCACTTTACCAAAAAGTCGGTTTTGAATTCCAATAAGGAATATTGCAATGATACTCAATAAAACAGAGGAAAAACTTTCCAAAGAAGTAAAAAAAACTTTTAAGAAGGCTAACAAAAGAACAACCACCAGCAAAAAGTGCTCGTATATAAAAGAAAACAAGCCTGATGCCGTCAATCAATTTTCACTTTTCATTGATATTTCTTAATTCAGAATATGAGAAAAAATGTTAATTTTTTCATTTAATAAAGAATAATAGCTTAAAACCTTAAACTTTGAACTTTTAAATGGGTGGCTCACAACCCCCCACAAATTTTCAAAATTTCAAAAAATCAATATGAAATAAAAAAAACCCCAAAACTAGTGATGAGGAAAGTTTTCTGCATCTTTTACCTAAAATACAAAATTTACAGAACGAAAAAATATTGATTTTTGGCAAAGTTATGTTCGAAAAATAAAACTATGATCACAACCCCCCACTCTCCCCTACCATAAGTAGTCGAATATATTGAGATATTGAATGACTCATTTAAGTCATTTTGACTTTAAAACTGTACTGACTTGGCTTTCAGTATTAGCAAGATTTCATCGGGCTTTACTGCGATGTTTGTGTTGTGTTAAGTCGTGCCGGAACTCAAAGTAATGCTACAAGAACACCTTATGTTCAAGCTTTGATTAAGCGATGGTTTTGGCTTGTTGGGTTGCCAAATGGTTGTGGCGGACCCAGTTCATTCAGTTCGCACATCACTAACAACTATCGATGCTCAATACTCCCGCCTTTCATCTCTATTTTTCACACACACACACGCTTATCCCTCTGCCTTTCTGTGCCATTCATTCTTACCGGCAGCACGCCACCTCCAATAAACCGAACTAAAATAAATAGCCACATGGTAACAGTAGTGGCGCCATCTATTAACCATTTTTAAAAATCTTCTAATAAGCATTGCTCAAATCAAAACTATAATTGTTGTATGCAAAATATTCGAGTCCTTTAAAAATCAACTAAAATCAAGTTCACAATTCAAAAACAACAATAACTTTCGCTACAATTATAATTAAAAATAATAATTAATGTTGCTTTCAAAATGTAATACATTTTATATTGAAATTTCGTGTGCCTTCATTAGCACAACGAAAATGACAGTAAATATGGTTTACCTCAACTGCACTGGGACACTGCGGTCATGTCCATTTTCACCGCCCCATCTCCTCCCTAGTGGCATCATCATCATCATCAGGCATCATTATTATCATTGATCCTGGGACAATGAATTTGCATAGATTTCCGTTTCATTGCCTCATGGACACGTTGTACAAACAAACAAATGTTCAGCTCGAAATTTTGATAAAGCGTCGGCTTTGTCCTGTGTTGTCCTGCCGGGCGTTGCGTGTTTTTCAATTAAATATTTTTACTACATGCACCAGCAGCAACAACTATTTTCATGTAAATCATTTTCCAGCGAAATGAACTTCATTTTGGCGACCAAACACTCCCCAAAATAATCACAAAAACGAACATGTTAAACAAGAAAACTGAAATTGCGCATATGAATATTTATAGGCCATTCAGGCTACTCCCCACGGGCAGCATTCAAATGCGAACACAATAAATAATCAAAAACTCCATAAAATTGCCAAAATGTCACAGAATGTCGGCTTTAAGGGTGTCGCCCCATAATTTTTGCATTCTGCGGTCCATCACTGACACCTGCCCGCCACAAGTTGCCTAGTTTTTGGGTAGTTTGTTATGCACAATTTTAAATTAAGAGTAGTATTTAATTTAATTGCAATCATACGGCTACGTAAATGCGAATTGAATTTCAACTTCAGGCCGCAAGCCGCAAAATGAGAGCTATTAATTTGCACAAAACAATTTTCAAAATGGCAAAGGCAGAATCCAACAATAAGAACAAACAAAAAGGCTGAACGGAAATTATTGGCAAAGTAGTCAGGGCAAGGCAAATGACATAAATTGTTTTTGTAATGGCACTTCTCTACTTTGAAGCAGGCTTGAAATAATTTCAATTACTCTGATATTGTTTGCATACAGGGTGCGGGCATAAACAAAAGAGAAAGCCTAAGATAAATAATAATTTACAATTTACTGCTGGACAGTGCGGATAGCACCCTGTGCTCCGTATGTCATTTGAAATCGTATTTGTTTGCCCTTAAATTAAATTATTATTTATTTGTCTAAAAATGCCTGTTCATAAAATATGATTACAGGGCACACTTGAAGCGTGGACTAGGAAATGTTTATTTATTATTTATACTCCTTTGTGCCATTTATTATTTATTTGTTTTTGTGGTTTTTGCATAGTTGTTGTGAATTGCTAAAACATGGCCCAGAGTTATTTTGAACTTTCTGGCTTTGTGTGCTTGATTTAATTTAGTTTTTTTCTTTTTATGACAAAAATCTAATAACTTTATCTTTATGTTTGCAGCACACCCAAAGGCCTGGAGGATGTTTCCTCGTATCCCACATTATTTGCCGAACTTCTGGGCGGCGGTTGGACCATCGATGAGCTAACCAAATTGGCTGGTGGCAATTTTCTGCGTGTCATGCAGCAGGTGGAAAAAATGCGCGATGATAAAAAGGCTGCCGGAATTAAACCCTATGAAGATCATCCCAATTTTCGCACTGACGATCCGTACAATTGTACTTCCAGCTAATTAAATTTTGGCCCTAAACTAACAGAGGTTGTACAATAGGCCGGGCAACGAAAAAAAAAGAGATTAAGTTAAAAAAAATAAATAAAATAGGTTAATTTATAGACAGAAGGGAAGTAATTTCTCTAAGCTAAGATTTGTATAAGCTTTAGGTATGTAAAAGGTGGCCCAAAATGTAATCAAGATGTGTATTCAATTGTGTGCTAAAGTTTTTAAAGTACAAGAAGGGCGACGTGACACTGAGTGGCGTCAATGTTAGTTGAACCATTTAAAGTAAAATGAGGCCCACAGTCATTTAGAAAATTAATTCAGAGCGAGCCTGCAAATTGTGAAGTGCGTCTAAATCGTTATACTCGTGGGTTGAACTTCATGGTGAGAATCTTTTTTCATTAAGTGTGATTAAGTAAATTCTTATTTCAAATGCCAACCGTTTACCGAAAAAAATCGATTAAAGCAACCGAAACCGAATACAAAGCTGATATCTTGATCTTTTTTAAAAGCTGTTCTCGAGAACACCTTTCTTGGTTCAGAAAAATGAGAAAATTATCAAAAATTACATTAAGAAAAAAATCAATCTATAAACAAGATCATAATCTTGAATTAAAGAGAAATTGTGTCAGAATTCGATCAAGAAGAGATAATCTTAACCCAGAGTTATAATCCTAGTTTAAATCTTTGTCAATCAATCTCGACTTAAGATCGCTTATGATGAAACAATCTAATTTTTTTATTATGTTTCTTTTTATCCATCACACAAAACTAAATATAGGTATAAAGCTGTCGTTTTTTTTATGGAACAAAACTGGAAAAAAGGTTTTTTTTTAGAAAAATAAAGTCGAGAAAAATGTTTATTTTTTCAATATTTTCAAATTGTCCTAGTTAAGCTCTTAGGTACAGTGCAACAGATTAATAAGTTTTCTTTTCGTTTTGATTTCACATCACTCAGTATGTCGGCCTCGTGTTGACCAATGCAGTACCCTTTTTCAACATGACTTACTTTCCCGCGCTTAACATAATTTTGACTTCGAAAATTTTGAAAAATTTACTTAAATAGTTACTATACTTCTTCTTTTTCTTTATTTGCCATCACAAACGTCTGACGCTCTGGGCCTCTGCGATTAACGCTCTCCATTCGCTTCTGTTCTGTGCGAGCTGGCACCAGTTGGTCACACCAAGCTTGGCAATGTCATCTTAGTGGTGGTCTTCCCTTCTTGCCGCCTCCATAGTCAACCGCCTTCGATTTATACGCCTTCTTTGCTGGAGCTTCTTCCTTCATTCTGGCGACATGTCCTAGCCAGCGCAGCCGCTGTTGCTTTATGCGCTTGACCAGACAGGTGTCCCCATAGTTCATCAATTTTTCGAATGCGGAAATCATCGCCGACTTTTAAAGGTCCATAAATTTTCCGAAGAATTTTTCGTTCAAACACGCCAATCGCCGCTTCATCCGCTGCTGTCATTATCCATGCTTCTGCGCCATATTGCAGGACTGGGACGATAAGCGACTTGTAAAGGGCTATTTTTGTTCTTTGTTTGAGGTCTCTGCTCTTGAGCTCCCTACTTAGCCCGTAGTACTGATATTGTTGTCGCTGGTTATCGTCGTTCCGAGGTAAACAAAATCCTCCACAACTTTAAAGTTGTACTCTCCCATTGTAACAGATTGTCCAAGTCGCAAGGACTTTCAGTCCTCGGATACTGGGTACTTCGTCTAGTCTTCATTTACCGCTAAACCCATTAGTTCAGACTCCTTCTCAATCTCTGAAAACGCCTTGATTACTGCCCGTTCGGTTTTGCCGATAATGTCAATATCATCGGCCTATGCAAGAAGCATTAGATCTTTATGAATAAAAGCGCCGGTGGTTCAGAACTTCTAGTCATAGATCTTCTGGACCTAATGGGGGCGTATGTGGTCAGGTAATGCTTCTGATCGGTTCAACTTGGCGAACCCAGAGTGATCCTGGTCTACTGCGTCTCAAGTCGACTCACACCTCCTCGTGGTGATCACTGTAAGCAGAAAGATGCATCCTCAAAGCTGCTGACTAACGTGAGCGGCGTCCCGTCCCCTTCCCTACAGGGTATAATACATATATAGGGTTAGTGCGTCGGGTTTGGTACCCATCACTAAAAAAAAATCTCCACCAATGAAAACTGCGACTGCAATAGTTACTACACATATGTTAAAAATATCAAAGTTCTAAGTTTTAATCATTCTTCAAAGAAAATTCTCAAGATTTATAATATTTTCCTGTAAAAACCAGGAACCACAGAACCGAATTGGAAATAAATTAAACGAATAATAAACTAAAATCTCAATGGAGCCTTTTACAGAAACATAAGAATCAATTTAGTTTCTTGTGGCAAGCTTACCATTACCGATATTATCAAATATTTTATTTATATGGGTTTTTTGCGACCTGTTTTTTGTCAAAGTTTTGCATTTGGCCGGCTCGTGGTCAGTGCAGACTTACAATTTAATGTAATCAACACAAATCAACAAAGATTAACTACAACAATTTTAGAATAGCAGTTGGTATGTCCATACAACGATCGCTGTTTCAAAGATAACCACATCTTATCATCAGCGGACTCTGTATTGCATATTCACATTCAAACAACCACACAGTTTTCCATCGCCAAATAAAGTATTGAAGACAGCCTGGAATTCTGCTTAGTTTTTTGAACGTGTTGCTTCTTGCTTTCCAATTTTTGCTGTAATTAATTTCTTTTGCTTATGAACTCTACAAGGTGTCTGGGCAATCTGCCCAATACCAAAGTCACGACGTTTTGTCAATACATTGGGTATTTGTTTTGCTTGTTTTTTAATAGCAGAATTCCATTCCAATTCTTTTCGAAAAGTAAATAGAACGAAATTCCGTTTTGTATTTGTGTTCTTAATTCCGAATGAAACTGCTCTCTTTTTACTTTTTGCTATCCACCGTGCCAAGCGAGATTGGTCGAAGCACAACGATCGAAAATGGAACAGTCGACTATAAGAGACCCGGATTTTTTTTGTTTTTTTGGATACATTGAACAAAAAAAACATTTGTAAATCAATTTAAGACTTAAGTACAAATTAAAATTCACAAGCAATTTCAAAATTGATTACAGAATTAAGGAATGTTCACCTTTAGTACATCTAACAACTGTAAGATTGCGTTATTTGTCCAATTATTCATTTAAAATATTGTAAAAGTTAAACCATCAAGACTAAGCTGGCTCAAGGTCTCGTTATGCTTGCGCATAACTCCAAAAGGGAGGAACACAACACACCACAAGTGATGCTAGTTGGTCATACAGCTGTTTCAATGGTATCTCTACCATATCATCAATGACCTTCGCTTGCTTGTACTGGCCCCATCGTCTCCCACTCCATGCCAGCGCTGCCATAATCGTTTGGGAATTCCTAAACGACTTGACAGCAAAAACCGGCAGTCATGAGAACAACGTTGGTTGCCAGTACCTTGTGTGTGTGAGTGTTTCCCAGCTTGGCTTTCTTCTCACTAACACAACAAAAAAGCCAAGCTGGGGAACACACACACACACAAGGTACTTCTATAAGTAATCAGGTCTAAGAATGATTTCAATTTAAAATATGCAGTATTATTGTCCTATATATATATTTCGTTGTGTTGGTCGTGTCGTGACGGGGTTCGTGATTTCAAAACAGGAACTTTCACAACCCCACTTCTTCTCATCATTTTTGCATTTAAAATACTAAAAATGTAAAATCTTGCTTCACTTTTGGGACACCTTTTATAAGAAAATACTGTTTAATTGTTTGCTAGGTCCTTTTTATATATCTAAGAATTTTGGCCTGGCCCCATGCATTTGTTTTGGTGACAATCCATAGACTGCCAAATAAAATATTCCAAAACTACCCAAATTTTGTTTCCAAGTTTAACTGGACCAAAATATGGTTATAAATTTTCACTTTTCACATTATTTCGAAGGAGAAGTACATATCAAGTATGTAATATTAATAAGCCAAATTAAATGATACATAATTTTCATGCATATTAGGGCAAATATTTCACAGTGGGAAAGCATACACTTAAATTATATAGAAATAGTATTAAGAGCCAAAATATAAAGCTACTTCTAAAATATGTAAAAAAAAAATGGCAAGAATGAATAGCGTAACAAAAACTAAATTAGCTGGTAAGACACTAGAGTGCACGGACTTGCTGCCTGCCACTTAGCAAATTGTACATATAACGCTTACCACACGTTTTCCACTCTTCCCCCCTTTACCCCCAACAACTATGTACAACCCTTTATACAATGCTCTCTGTCAGTCTCTCTGTACCTTCTGTAAACGGAAATCTAGTCAAATGCATTTTAGTCCTTAAGTAAATAAATATACAACTCAATATTCAGTAATTGTATAAAAATATTTTCGAAATGGAAAAAAAACTATTGTTACGTTTTTATGACGTATTTTATACGATTTTGTATTTTTGTGTATATAGCAATTTCTACCTAAAATACCTTATGCTACAGTTTTAGTTTAGTTTTAGTTTTCTAGACGAAAAACGAAATGGAAATTCATCATTAAAATTGTCATTTATGAGGAACGATGAATGTTTGTTAGTCATCAAAGTTAGTTCTTAGACTTAATGTTTGCGCCTACAAGGCGATGCAGGCAATATCTGTAAAGTTTATAAATATATATACAGCAATTACAATAAATCCCCACACATACATACACAGGCAAGAATTTCATTTCTTGATTTGGTATTTGCAGCAATTTTGTTGTAATTAACTCACTCACACACACACACACACATAACCTATATGTAAACCAAATTGTAGTTAAAACTTGACAAATGGTAAAATGTTTAGCAAATAAAATTCAAACGACAAAACGAAATGCAGTCAAATAAAAACCAAATAAAATAAATTAATAACAATTTAAAATCAGTTGAAGTTTTTTTGGTGAAAGTTTTCGAGGACAAGAGTTTAACGAACACGTATGTGTACCATCAATTCTACACTGAGAAAAAAGAATAGTTTTTGATGATTCTTAGGATATTTTTGGTATCCATTTGGACTGGATAGTTAACTATCCTTTTTTGGGATCCATCGGATATTTTTGAAGTCGTTTTATTTTCGCTTAAAAGGATATATCAGAAAGAAATAGTTCATTGATCTTTATTCTTCATCCAAAGGAGCTGAAAAATGTGAAAAGGATATTCAAAAAATGGATCTTAAAGTGGATATTTCGAATATCCATTGTACGGGGATCTTTTTTTTTCTCTGTGTAGTGTGGAAGCGGATACCCTTGCCAATATTCCCTAAAATATACGATCAAATCCATGAATCATATTGGATGATCGAAGAATGAAAGTTTTCAAATCTCGATCTGGGTGAGCGGAAACGAAAGGGTAATGAGCTCGAAAATTTAGTTGAATTTCCAGTTTTTTAATGGCGATTCCCAGAAGGTAAGTGGGGTTAAAGACACGATATTCTCAAAACTGATAATGGAGTCAGGACGGGCTTGACGTCAAAAGTAGTATCAGAACGTTTTTGGAACTGGATTTACTTGGATTCGGGATCAAAACGTGACGGAGTATGTTTCTTGTCTCAACTGAACGATTAATTAAATTTACAAGATAACAGTGAACAAAATGTTTAGGATCCTTACAAAATCAAAATGGTTAAAACTTAGACTTTATCCCCTCCAATTGCAAAAAGCTATCTACGCCTCTGTCTTAAGTACAACCCGATTTACTCTTATTCGTATATTCTCGATTGAAGTCGAATATTGACAATTTGCTCTTAGGCCTAGAAATTTTTTTTGTAGAAATTTTTTTATATTTTTTATTTTTAAGCTTAGATATTCAAAAATATTATCCCAAAAGGATTTTCCGAAATCCGAAATGCCTTAGAAGATAAAGCCGTTTTTGTCGACTAATTTCTTCGATTAAACAAGCTATTTTCAATTTCCTTCAAACTTTTAACGCGTTTTTCTCGAAACCACGTTTTTTAAACTGGTGCCCACGTTTTCTCAAGTTCTACCGAACCGATTTTGATGATGTAGGGCTTTATGGACGCAGAATTAACGTGGCTATCGTCCCTACCTCAATCTTTTAGAAAAATATGAATCTTTGTACACTGGACTGTAAAAAAATGGTCAAAAATCGATTTTTCGTTTTTAAAATGCCGCCACTTTTTCAAACTCAATTTTATTTTCACAATTCTGCTACGGTAGATAAAGGCATTCATATTAACAAACTTCCCATCTTCCGTTTTGTTTTCTGATAATTGTAACTCCCGGAAACGTGGGTACCATCGACACATCTTTTTTTTGGAAGAGCCTACTTTGGATCCCGTGAACTTTTTGAACAGTCCTCGCATTCACAAATTTATTTTTACTTTCGTATTTTTTATAATGAATTGTAAAACCAAATACAAAAAACAGAATTACATAATCTCTTCTCAATTTATTTTCACGAATTTTCTAGACCAGAAGAGAGCCTTAAAAATTTAACTCCAGCTGTTAAAATCCAAAAGGAATGAATAAACCAAAAACCAAAATGGATTAACTGAAAGTCAGAAAACTACCGTAATCCAAGTAAAGAAATTGAGGAACAGATTCGATTTAAAGTAATTCGCATTCGCAGTTGCACACTTTTTTTAGCTATCATTGTATTTATCTACATTGTATGTCCTTAGTCCAAAAAAATTTGGAAGAACGACAGAACCAGTAAGAACGAAGAGTTCCTAATTCAAGAAAGTTGGTTCTCATTTTAATATCATTAAAAGTCGATTTTCCATTCTAGAATGTTATGTACTCAAGTTTAGTCCATCCAAGAACAAAACATTCTTAATATTTTAGGTACGAAACGGCCTAAATTCTATTCCGATCGATCTAAAACTCTGTCAGTCGTTTTTCCCTGAGTGGGCTTGAGAATTGAGGCGCCCTCACAAAAGGCGTAAGGTCTATGTTGGCCCCCCTACATGGGGCCAGCCTACCTTATGCGCTTTTGCATTCGCCCAAACCAATTTTCGAAGCTCTTTTTTCACCCCGATTGAAGCACCTCCAAAACAAAGCATCGTAGGCGTAGTTAAACGTTTACCACATAGTTTATTTTTGATTTTTGGGAATTAAAGAAATTCATTGGATGCTAAATCATGGCTTTACATCAGATGGTACATCATTTCGGAATTTTGGTCGGTCAAAAAGACGATTTTGTAACGTGATGTGTGAGAGCACGCGTTGTCATAATGAAGAATGGTTAGTATTCGGCGGTTGGTTATGCGAATTTCTCCAAAGACTTTCGTCAAACAAATTTTGCTTAAGCGAAACAGTGACCACATGACCCAGTGGCGTAGAAAGCTTTTTGCAAATCAAAATTTTTTTGAGTCTTTAAATATTATTTATGGTTTATTTATTTACATTTATTTAATTATTTTTGTTTTTACAAAATAAAGTCAAGTTTTCTTTTTGCTCAGTTCATGTATGACTTCGTCCCCTGTAATTCCAATTTCATGATGAATAGCCAATGCAGCCAATCCATTTAAGCGGTTCTGGAATTAAAAAAGATTTACATATGATTAATATGCGTATATTCAGAAGGACATAAGAAACTCACTTCTTGCATGGTGTTTCGGTAAATCGTTTTAATACGCTTTAAGCTAGAAAATGTTCTCTCTGGTGTTGCGGTTGTTATTGGCAGTGTGGCTAATATACTCAGTAGTTTAAAAATATTTGGGAAATTCTCTTTTGGGCAGTTATCCAGCGCTTCCAACGAACTATTTGGTTGGGAACAGCCCTTTCGCATTAAATATTTTTTCCACATTTTTAGTTCGATGAGAACAGCAGGTCGTTCATTATCTAGAAATTCCTGATAGAATTCAGTGGTGTTGACAAATTTTTTGTCTTCTTCGTCAATATTCGCTGAGTCGTTCTTGAAAAGCGCCGAGAATCCTTCCAAAATGTTACCATGATTGGTAAATCGCTCTTCAAGATCCGCAATGAAGACGTCCAGAAATGGATAAAATATCGTCACCCGAAAGTAAACTTCAGTGCTTTCAACTTCGGGATTCGCACGATTTCTCTGCCTTCCTTCAATCCTTTTATGTTTTATCTTAATTTCAACAGTTTCTGCAATTTGTTTGGAAGTTTCGTAGATTTTGAAAAACGTATCTTCATTCGCCCGAATTTGCACTAGCATTCTCTGTAAATCTTTGGCTAGATGCATGGCTTGAAGCAAATCTAAATTAACTTTTTGGAATTCCTGACTCAACGGAAGCGATAGGCGATAAACAAGATTAATTACTTGTAAGCTTATTATAAATTCGAAGTCCATGGCGTTGGTTAAATTTTTAAGAGTCTTTTTTCCGTGCCTCTCATGTCAATCAAGGTTTCGTAGATAAAAGGAAATAATTCCTGAAAATCTTCTACCGTTTGATATTTAGAAACCCATCTTGTGAGATTCAATCCTTTTAAAGATTTTGTTCTAGGGGTTTCATTGGATTCTTCGATAGTACTTTCCAAAATTGACTTCCTTTTAGCGGTGTTAAAAAAATTGTAGACCACTTCTATAGTGCTAAGGCAATCTCGGATTGCTGGCACGCAGTTGGTGGCAGATATAGCCAGATTCAAAGAATGCGCGGCACAGTGGATGTATAATGCATGCGGCGCATAATTAGAGCGTATGATTGCTTGAGCACCATTATATTTTCCAGACATGTTCCTTGCCCCATCGTACCCTTGACCAATCAAATATAAAATATCAAGTCCAAAACGTTGAAGAATTTCTACCACCAGCTTGGCAATAACATCACCTGTTCATAAGTACATCATTTACAGTTGCTGAGATGATTAAATAATTTTTTAATTTTTACCTGTTGTAGAGACTGTTGAGACAAACCCCAAAAAAATCTTCGCGCAAAGTATACTTGCAGCCATCTTTCTTGTTTATGTAGCGTAAGCTTATAGAATCCTGCTCAATCGTAGCCACATCTTGCGTTTCATCTGTCAAAACTGAGAAAAAGTTTGCAGCTTTGACATTAGCCACAACTTTTTGAGTCAGTATTTTATAGCATGCATGATGCATCGATTATTTCATTTTGTACGGTGGGACTCGTATACTTATCCCGTTGTCCTGGTCCTTCTAAATGACTTAGAAGTAGCGCGTCTCCCCTGGCTCTATACTTTAATAAAGCTCTAAAATTTCCTTCATTTGGTCCCGAGAAATCCTTTTGCAAAACAATTTTTCCACTATCACGATGACCACGCAAAGCCAATTCTTGCCGCCCAAGAACAATTATTGCTTCAATAACAGGAATAATATTTTGTCGGTTTTTCAATATTTGCTGCGGCCTTGACTCGTCAACTAAGTTCTCCACAGACTTAAAGCTGTCGTTTCTGATGCGCAAAAAATTGAAAACTTGAAAACTCTGAAAATATAAATTTAATACATTATCAATTTTCATGGTCAGAAAATATTAGTATTGTCTAAGTACGTACTTCTTTTGCCTTTTTCCAGTTGTCAAATTTAGTTGTTACAAGTTGTCCCAACGGCTGCGATCCTCTGCCACCACTTCTGGCAAATGCAATACATGGTACACAAAATGCTCCATTGTAAATTTTTGAGTACGCAATCCAATGAAATTCGTCTAGCCATTTATGGCAAAACTTTAACTTTCTTGTCACAAATTTTTGTAGAATTGGAAACTCAAAATTCTTTGGAGGAATCCAGACATTTGTTAGAAGGGCCAGCCTCTGCGATTCACTTATCTGTTTGTCAACGAAATTTCCAACATCATTTTAATTTAACACTTCAACTTTCTTCTCTACAGGGAGCTTTCATTGCCCATACATTCATCAGTCGATTCCTTACTGCAGGGTCTTTTTGCAGGATCGAATGGTGGCACTGGCACTAAAAATCTTTTCATTTTACATCAGCAAAACATTTACTTGCAAGCAAGCTTAAACTTGCGCATAAAAGCAATCAGTGAAATATCGATAACGATATGACCGCTATGGGCTGCCAACTTATTTATTAGAAATAAATGTTATTTTCAGCGCGAAAATTTTAATTCAAATTGTAAAACTATATGGTCTTATCAAATTTTTTTTTTTTGGAAAATCTCAATGGGGGGGGATTGATCCCCTTAATCCCCCCCCTATCTACGCCACTGACATGACCCATTCGAACTTGGCTGGTCTTGGAACACCCACACGGTCCGGCTCATACGCATATATCCATAATTCGTCACCTGTAATGGCCTTATAAAAGTCTTTTGAAGCACCGCGATCGTATTTTTCCAGCATTTCTTTGCAATTATTATTAAATTGTCAAAATATTTTTTATTTTTTACGGGAAGATACATATCTTACATATGCTAATGGAACTAATATTTAGGGATGCCTCAATCTAACGGTACACAGAGAAAACAAAATTGGCTACACGGCGCGTGTAGAAACGTCAAACCTAAACGCAACGTATTTCGCCCTGTTAAATTGCACACGCTGCGTGTAGAATTTAGAAAGCCACACGGACGTGTGGTAAAGCTACACAAAGCTAAATGCAAATGTAGAAAAATTAAATGCTACGTGTGCAAAAGCAAAGTCTACACGACATTTGAAATTCAGCTTGTTTCCCTTAATAATTCTACATTTTTTATGCAGCAATCTGATTACCACACGGACGTTTAGGTTTTCAATATTGACGTTTGGATATTGAAATGCTGAACGAAAAATGTAGCTCTACATCAGTACTGAATTCTTATATTTTTCGTTTAGCAAACTGGTTGCCACACGTGGCGTGTGGGATTTCTAAGTGAACGTTTAGATTTACAACATCTTAACGATGCATGTTAGAAATCTACTCGTATCTTGCGCAAATTTCTGTTGCCTATATATAAATAGCGATTGCGTTGAATTATAACTTGAGAATTACAAGCAAGCAAATATTGGATTGTGCCTATAGCAGATTCAGTATGCCATGCAAATCCAGAATGGGTCGAAAGTGATAACACCATTTAGAGTAACGGTTCCTTGCCCTTATCGCTGCGTGGCGTTGCCAGACGTGACGTTGTGAATTTACAAAAGCTGATAAACAGAAAAAGAGCAATCAGGCATCATTTACTCAGAGGCCTTGCCTAAGCGGGTGGCCGGGACAGCCGTTTCAAAATCATACCAGAGTAAGAAAAAAAATATAAATTTGTTAAAAAAAAAATTCAAAAGCTACACGAAAATGTAGGATTTCTACATGTTTCGACCGGGATTTTCAACCCATTACTTTCGAGTAGCTTTTTTGCACGCCGCATGTTGAAATGACAAAACCACAAGCGCGTGCAGAAAACCTACACGCGCCGTGTAGAATTCAGAAAGCCACACGCGGCTACACAAAAATAATGGATTGAAAAACCCGTTCGAAACGTGTAGAAATTCTACACTTCCGTGTAGCTTTTGAATTTTTTTTTTCTCTGTGTATGTAACATAACGATCTTGCTTGGTTTTTGATGGTGCTTTATCACAAAGAACTGAGTTCATAAACACATTTTTGTTGAGATAGTCCTCCTTGTTAGTTGTGAAAAATAATCCAACGAAAACTTTCTATTGCAATTACCATTTTAAGGCTGGTGTTTGGAGCAGAAGCGGTAATTTAATTTAATTTATAAACTTATTTTAATTGTAAATGCATTTTGGCTACAGTTTGTTTTAAATTTATATGTATGTAACCAATTAGCAAAGCCAAAGCTCATACAATTAGTTCTCCCGCTCAAAGCCATTTATCTCGAAGAGCTTTTGTTATCTGAGCGGCGCTTTGGGATGTAGCAGCTGGCTAGCAGCCTTCGGCTATTGCGTCTATCAACGCAGCTGCAGCTCCAGAGATAAAACAAATAAATAATCCGAAGTGAATCTAGTTTCAAATTGTATTGAAAGGTCCATATTAAAATAACTTACAAAACCTTCGATACCAAAGACCTTAGTTTTGTAAGTTTTTTTTAAATGGAGCTTTTTTTCAGTTCCTTCGTTCAGGTGTATACTAAGGGCCGTTTCCATGTTGCTGTTTTTGCAAATCTAGGTGGATTTGCTGCTTCGTTGCTCTGTTCATGGCTGACCATCTAGTGAATTTCGTAGCATGTACTTCATCCTCTTGATTTGAAACATGTACATGACAATATTTATGTGTGCACGCTATGGTCACACTGAAAAATATTTGAAAACTTTTATGTGCTGACGTTAGTTTGAATTGTTAATAAATAAACCAAAAATTGAAAAATATTGTATGTCATTTGGTATACAAGACACCTGCAGACATTGCTGAACAGACGATGCGCTACTAATTCCCCTAGGTCATTGCTTGCCGAGTTCACACAGGTAACTAATTTGGCCAAATTGTGATTAAAATAGCTTGATTAATAATTTTACTGTATTTAAAACTTAACTATGGTTTCATACGCAATAAATTTGATCAAGAAAGGCTGAAAAAGTTCGCCAATTATCAAAATTTGTCCAAATTTATATCAAAATTTGGCCAAATTATTTGCCTGTGTCAACTAATCTATAGTCCTTTACTTAATCTTCAATCACAGTAACAAGTGTTTCCGAACAAAAAAAATTGCGCTCATTTTCAAAATTGGCGCGCAACAGACGTATCAACAAATTAGCGATGGCACAGGGGCTGCTAACTCACTTTTAGTGCCATGGCAGCCCAGCCGGTGTGACCGTGAAGCAAATGCCCAAATTCATAATCAATCTACATGAGACAACCGTTGCAAAATCCATAGCAAAAACAGGAACATGAGAAAACGGCCCTAAGTATTAGTTTTGGTTCGATTAGATTCTTACGGAGAGCAAAATAGTCAGTTGACCTTAAAGCAATTATGGCTTTATAAAGGAAAATTGGATTCATAAATTATTTGGCAATTCTGTGGGTGGTCAGGTTCTTGGTAATTAAAGTAGCAAAATGAATATTTATACAGAGCGAACTGTTTCCTTTTAGTGACCAGTCACTGTGAACAAGTAGCAGTTACATAGGAAAATCTCTCTCATCTCTAGTTGGTAATTTGCCAAAACGCGTTAGTGCTTTTTAAATTCCCCAAATAAGGTATCACTCTCCACAATTATAAAATGTGGTATCACTAATCTTTTTTGATATGCAATTGAAATATTGAAGATTAGGCTAAACAAATTTAAAACAGACTGTCTGCATGAGCGCCAACTGGTTGAAAGTCCCATGGCAACAGAAAGGAGAAGGAGGTCAGCACCTGAGTGTCTGGCCTTGCAGCCGCCTCCCACAGCAACAACAACCACAAGCAAAACAAATGGCAATGGAGGTGAGACGTAGAAGCTTTGTCTACCTTCATGCTAGTCTAACACATTACTTTTCCACAAACAGGCAGCCTCCACACCCAGATACTACGTTGCTCCGCTCGCGACTTAAGTTACAACGATTTCTATTGGAAATATATGCAAACCAACTGGCCTGTGATCATCACAAATGTGTCCAACGACTGGGAATGTCAACAATGGACAACCTGCAGCAACAGTAGGAGCGACTGTGCAAAGGACCAGAACGACAATACCCCAACTGCTACCATCAACTTCGACTACCTCAGAAGATGCATAGGAGAGTGTCCTGTGCCTGTGGCCGATTGCAATGTCACATATTTTAATAGCCATGCCAAAATGGAACTGCAATTTTTCGATTTTCTACAACGTTGGGAGCAACAAGGAGTTGACAAGTCCAGGGAAAATCTCTACCTCAAGGACTGGCATCTGGCTGCCCAGTTGCCGTGCTATGAATTCTATAAGGTGCCTAAGTATTTTGCCTCCGATTGGTTAAATGAGCAGCTGATAAATGAGCATCGGGATGACTACCGATTTGTGTACATGGGACCCAAGGACTCCTGGTGGGTATTGAAGCTAGAACCAATTCTTTTAGTTCATTACTAAAAATGCTCTTTATTTGCAGGACCTCTTACCATAGCGATGTTTTTGGCTCCTTCAGCTGGTCCACCAATATTGTGGGACACAAGAAATGGCTCATCATGCCGCCAGGCGAAGAGCTCAAGCTAAGCGACTCCTTGGGCAATCTGCCCTTTAGCATTGATGAGCAACTACTGGACCAGCATCAAATTAATTATTTTACCATCAATCAAACGGCCAACGAGGCAGTCTTTGTGCCCAGCGGCTGGTATCATCAGGTGTGGAATTTGACGGACACCATTTCGGTTAACCACAATTGGTTTAATGCCTGCAACATTCATTTGGTTTGGTCCAACTTGCTCAATAATCTGCAGGCGGTTCATAAAGAAATCTCCGATTGCCGACAAATGGATAACTTTGACTCACATTGTCAGACCATGTTGCGGGCCAGTTTTGGCATCAACTACCTCGATTTTATAGAACTTTTGGAACACATAGCTGCACGTCGTTTGACTGCTAGGAAAAACCCTGAAACCACCAGCATTTTACTTTTCGATCACTATAAAATGAACGATTATCATGTGCAATCCGATCTCGAGTGTTTAAGAAAGTTACTCACCAATATGTTAGGGGAACCCAGTGTACAGAGTACAGCTCAGATTTTGGAACGTTGTCAACGCTTATTGGAGCAACTGGAGGCATAGACACATACATACATACATATTTTTTGATACCAAAGTTGTATTCATATACATGAAATAATATTGTAATATTTTTTATGCTACGAATATATAAGTATTACTCGCCCTCGGGCCATATAAACACGCCTTGGATGGGTTCGGTTCTTAACCAAATGGCTTTATCGATAACCTGAAAGCCCAGCCGGTCAAATAGCCCCAAGGATGGACTGTTTGTGAGAGTAACCAGAGCTATAACATCATGTCCCAAAGCTGCTATGCGACGAGATATCTCTCTGGTGATTAGGCTGCCAAAACCACGACGCTGATAACTGCTTTTCACCTGTAAAGCGCCCAAATCGCCACCTTGCGAACTGTAAAGAAAGAAAAGGATTTAGTCCGTATCACTTTTGAGAGTTCACTTACCGTATGCACCAGGCCACCAGCTCTTGTGTATCCTTCTTATAGAGGCCCGCACTTACTGCCAAGCGTATTTGGCGTTGTATCAAATACAAAGATCCCAAATGACGATAAGGCCATTCGTCACTTATGACCTGTGCATCCTGTTCACTCAACGATTTTAAATAAAATCCCTCTGGAGGTCTAGGAGCAAAATAAATGATTAGCTTAAATTTATATCTCATAGGTTGTCCCCTTTTCTTACTCAACTTTCAGCTTAAGTGCATCCTGTGCTGTCATATGATACACATTTGTTAAATTATTAAAAACAATTTTTAACTTTTTCTCCTGCACCACATTCTGCACCGCTTGGGCATGTCGAAATGGTATGGCACTGCATTTGAGACCTAAAGACCAATCCAGTAACCTTAAAGCCTGCTCCATTAAGCCATTTGTGTTATTCAAACTGCCCACAAATAATTGATAACGATCCTGAAAAGCAAAAACTCTCCTTAACATGTTCTTTGCAATTTACCCTTAAGCCACGCACCAAAATCAGAAAGAGCGCCTCATCTTTGGCTCTCTTTGCGGTAAGTGTGTACGCTCTTAAGTGCTTGATATGAGGATCAGCTTTTAGAAATTTAATAAAATGATCTAGACAATAAAATTCCTGACAATATTTGGGCCAATCTTGAGTGTATAGTTTCTGAAATGACTGAAGTTCAGATAAGCCCAATTCTTCTAAATGGAAAGACATGATGGTAAAACGAACTTTTAAGTTCAATGTACAAAACAATACTAAGCTTTTATGTTATACTTTTGTAGAGTAAATACAGGCATGGGGAATTTTTCATATGGCTTGGTTTATTCATAAAGCAAATGAAACGATTTCATATTTAACATTATCTTAACATTTTACAATATTTTAGATTTTGTAATTGTCATAAAAATAATTATAAAAATCCGAGTTGTGTCATCGAATTCTGCTAAATTGTTTAGGGCTTAATTAATTTTAAGCGTATCCACAGTTCGCCTTTGCCCACTAATTACACAACTCTGACATATCTCTCTCACTCTCTCTGTAGCTTTTCTCTATCAACATTTTTGATTCAAGAATCATTGGCCGTGTTCAGCGGATCAGCTTGCTCCCTGATCATTTCATAAATTTGCAATCTTCCTGCTGACCTTGTTTGATGGATGTGAAATTATGATAACCATTTTAAGGTATTCTGATCAGTGTTGCCAACTGTTAAAGCTCAAAAATAGCTAAGGCGACCGTTAAATATAGCTAAAAATGCTCTATACAGCTAAATATTCAAATTCTAAAAATGATAATATAAAATAGCTAAAAAAAAAGGCGAAAACAAAGGTCGTGAGTATTTTAAGGTTATCAAAATTTTATGAAACAATGTAAATGGTACATACCTAAACAAGCAATAGCAATGCTAAGACTTATGGTTTATGCTCATAAAAGTAAAATTTTGACATTTTTCCTTAAATGTTGATTTGAAAACTAGGAAAGTCATGGATATTGACCAAGTAATAAGTCAAATTCGAAAACAATTCGGAAAACCCGATTTTTGGTTCAGTCTTTCGAAAAATCTTTAAAAAATCTCAATAATTCTTTACGCTATAAGCTTTTAGAAAATGCCGGTGCGAAAAAAAATATATATATTTTTGGAACACTTTCTGTCGATTTCAATTAAAACAAGTAAGATTGTTGCAGTCGAGTAGCCCGACTTCATAATACGCTGTACAATAGACAAACACACACACATACACAAACGCACACACACACATATTAGCAAACACATATGTACGCGCGCGCTGCACAGCGTGGTGGGGGGAGTTTCCAAAATTTGTTTCGTTAATAACTTCGGTGTTTTAGCTCAGATCTCATTGTCCTTTTCAGAGTAGATAGATTTAAGGCCCAAGATAATATATATTAAGCGACGTGGTTGTAACTTTAAAATTGTGGCTCTGCCAGTTTTTTGTGGTTTAAGGGGGGAGGGGGGGGAAATTTTGCAAATCTGAAACAAACTTGATCTGCGTACGGTATACACCTATGTTCATGCAAAAATTTGTATCTCTATCTCTTATAGTCTCTGAGATCTACGCGTTCATACAGACAGACGGACGGACGGACGGACGGACAGACGGACATGGCTAAATCGACTCGGCTTTTGATGCTGATCAAGAATATATATACTTTATAGTGTCGGAAATGCTTCCTTCTCCCTGTTACATACATTTGCACAACTTCATGATCCCCTTTTACCCATTTTCAATGGGTACAGGTAACAACCAGGAACTTTCTTTTCAATTTTTATATATCTATATCTACTTATTTAATAGCAATCTAAGACTTCCGTTGATCCATACCGAGCATATTCGGCACATCTTCAACGCTGACTTTATTGTCCAGTCCATTTAAGCGGGTTTCCCCTATCGAACTCCGGAAATATAGAAGAAAAAGATCTTTTAGCAACGGTTGTTGTAATTGGCAATGACCGCGTCAGGTTTCAGGCATTGCTATTCTTAAGGTTTTTGGATGCAAAAAAATATAACAGAACAAAAAATATGTTTCACTCCTCTCACCAACCAAAAAGAAGCAGAGAGCATAGTTAAAGGTTGTTTCGGTACCTCTTGTTTATTTTTCATTTTGAAGGCTCAGATAATTGCTGAAATTAGGTATGCTTTCCAAAACGCATCTTTACTAGATATTTAAAAATTCAAAAAAATTACTCAACTTTGCTTACCCCAATTTTTTAATAATCAGAGGGATTTCGGTTCAGCTTAGGGACATCATGAATTAAGAAGATTCGGTTCGTGATCGTAATTTCGATAGAATTAAAACTTTTTATTTTGAGCCAAGCAAAACGCAGATACTTTGCTGAAAATTTTAGACGACTTAGACGAAAAGGAATCCAAGAGCGAAAATGTCAGCGAACAGCTGACTAGTTCCTGACTGAAAAGTAGTCGACGCTGCAAGCTGTTGCTCTATGACTGAATCGGTTCTACGGGATTCAGCTCCGGTTTACAGTCTTCAAATTTATAAATTTGCATGAGTTACTTGGAAAATGTTATGTAAAGTACCCAATGTGGGAAGTCCCTGAAATTTTGATTAAATTTCAAATCTTTTCTGTAAATTAATCCTAGCTTAATGATCAATGATATATAATTGATATCAAAATGAGTTTTTTATCGGGAAAAAGTGAGATAAAATCAGAAGAAAACTACATCAACAAAGCTCTTAATTTTGTAGTCTCTACGAATCTTTCTTAAAAACAAACGATTAAAGAGAGACTTTCTTTTGTGCGAAGTGTGCAAACAAGCATACTCTTATCTCTATTCAAGGCAACTAATGTATTTAGGTGTAGTGTTTGTAAAAATGCCTTCAGTAAGTAACAATATTTTTATAGTTTAGCGCTAAGGTATTTTTAGGACAGAGATGGCCACACCTATAAATAGAATAAAGTACAAATAAATAAGCATAAGAGACAGACAGATAAAAACCCTTATCTAAAATTCCGTTAAGCGACAAATCCGTGTGAGTAGTGTGTAAGTAACAGCTGCATGAGAGCCAAAGAAAAACATTAATGAAACAACTTTTTCCTATTTGTACATTATTCCGTCCCATTGAATAAAGAGATAAGGCTATCATCACTCTTTTTCATTTTACTATTAGTTGTGAGGTAATAAAAATGAGATAAAGATTAAACAACAATAAGTATGGTTAAGCCGTCACAAGTGTAGCCACAAATCCAACATACCCCCCTATTATAGGGTACATCAACAATGAAAACAACTCAATACAAATGCTCACATTGCTTTTAGTCTCTTTTGGTAAACTGAAAGCAAAAGTTTGTGTAAAAAATGTCACTCCAGCTGGAAGCTCTGGGCCTGGCCGAACTTCAGGCATTTCAAAAACTATACACTCAAGATTGGCCCAAATATTGTCAGGAATTTTATTGTCTGGATAATTTCATAGGATTTCTTACAGCTGATCCGCATATTAAGCACTTAAAAGCTTACACTCTGACCACAGAGAGAGCCAAACCCGAGGCTCTCTTTATAATTGTGGTGAGTAAAGACTCTTAACTAAAGAGTGAATTTAAGTAAAGAATTAATTTTATTTCAGGATCGTTATCAATTATTTGTGGGCAGTTTGAATAACACTAATGGCTTAATGGAGCAGGCTCTGAGGTTACTGGATTGGTCTCCAGGCCTAAAATGCAGTTCAATTCCATTTCGGCACGCCCAAGCGTTGGAGAATGTGGTGCAGGAGAAGAAGTTGAAATTGATTTTCAAAGATCCAACCAACTTGTATTATATGCCAGCCCAGGAGGCACTGCAACTGAAAGTGGAGTAAGCGTTTTGTATTAGAGATTTGACAAGCATTGACATTAAATCTTTTGTAGACCTCCAGCTGGTTACTATTTTAACTCATTGAGTGAACAAGATGCTCAATTGATAAATGAGGAATGGCCGAATCGTCATACTGGTTCACTGTATTTTATACAACGTCAAATTCGCTTGTGTGTAAGTGCAGGTCTTTATAAGAAGGAAACGCAAGAGCTGGTGGCCTGGTGTATACGGTAAGTTGGTTCAAGAGGATGACTAAGATTCAGTGCACAAACCTAGGCAGAAACAAGTAAGAAAGTCGGTTAAGCCTGACTGTAATTTATTATGTATCTAGAGTAGCAGAGCTGCTGCTGATTTCAAAACTGATCTATAGATGGTGCCACTACTGTTAACCTGTGGCTACGCCACGATCACTATTTAGTCTATAACACAGATTAGGTTTAAGTACGGTTTATTAGAGACGATAAGAATGAGTGTCACAATAAGGCGGAGAGTTATGAAAAAACTGATATTAAGGATAGGCCTGATATTTTATTCTATTTTTTTCTGTGCAGAAATGAACTGATCCCGAATTTCTTGATACTTAGTTTGCTCTCAACGTTTAGAAATCGTAGAACTTTTAGTTATATAAACTCACTTCCTTCGCCTATAAAACAGAAATTTTCTCGCGATTGAACAATGTGATTGTTTTAGTGACCTTTTTGATTAACAATCGTAGAATGCTCAATAAGTTATGATTTTGTTCATAACTTTTCTAAAACAAGACGCGCACAACACCACAAAGTTGGCTAATTGACTATTTCACGAATTTACACAATTCAATCATCAGCAGTCTTGGCCTATCTTCAATAAGATGGCTGGGACTACCTCTTGAGTCAAGAGTCTTGACAGAACTTGGGAGTCGGAAAAGTTACTATGGAAATTCATAGGTGAAATTTAAATCGCATTTAAGAACTATTCATACACGTATGGATGCTGCAATATTAGGTGTCAGTGTTAGAATATATTGAAGATGTCGTTATGAACCCAATTGCATATTTGGGAGCTGGTGCGGATGAATTTTTCATGTTGTCTTAAATTCTTCATTTAATATTTTTTTCTAAGCATAATCTTTAAGTCTTTAAAACCCTCACTCAAATAAGACACAAATTTAGTTCGTCACAATACTTAACATGAAAAAAACCGTTTAAGGCCCACTTTCTCAATGTCCGGTTAGTCAAACTTACCGGCAGGTTAGCCGAATTTGAGTTTCTCATGCTGTCTTTGGCGAAAACCTGCCGGCAACTTTAACCGCAGCCTCACGAGGGGGTCAAATTTTAACCGGCCGGCAAGTACCGATAAAACTATCGATACTTTCACTCGATAGACACAGCTGTGTCGAACACTTGTATTATTTATTTTGCTAATTGCCCAACCAAAATGTTTATAAATAAACGAATTTGTTGCATCCAAGAAATGAAATTGGGAGGCAGGTAGTGAGACAGGAAGAGACATGCGGCGATCTGGAACAGAAAGTCCAGCAGAATGGCAGCCGCCGCAATGGCAAATGTCTTGACCGCCGCGCCGAAAAATTTTAAATGGCACCAATCGCAAGACAGGCAAACCCACTGCCCGCCGTCTGCGAAATCGCAGGCCAACGGCCTTGTGATGTGGCATACTGATTGAGATCCAACTGCAGATACGTGTGCATCATAACCAAATACTATCCACACGCATTGCCAGAACCAGGAACGGTATCACTTCAATGGCCAACATGGCGACATAATCCTAGACGGAGCAGCGAGTTAATAAAGCAAGAGAGTACAAGGAGGGGGCTAATTATTTAATGCTCTGGATGAAGTCAAATTTTTTTAACGATACAGGTTGACAAATTCAGCATGTCATATCATTTTTGTTTCGTTAAATGATAACCAGCAACAGCAATAGAATTAAGAAAACCAAAACAAACACAGCTAATTCGTTGACAGTTTTTGGTCACACTATGGCAGCGATAGCAATCTATCGATATCGGGCGAACCTGCCGGTAAGTCTTGTTGAGAAAACTAAATGACTTACCGGCAGGTTATACCGCCCGGCAAATTTGACCGGCCGGTACCTAACCGCAACTTTTGAGAAAATGGCCCTAAACTGCTTTAATATCAGAACAACAGAGCAGAAGCCTTACTTATACGAAGTAAATTTGTATCTCTTTTAAGTACACGCTTATAATTTTTAAAGAAAAAGAAACTCTCACTATAAATGTACTTTAAAATAAATTTACAGTGTAGTTTCAGAAAACTATTGGAAACTGTTGAAAATATTAGATATAACAGTCTCTAGAAATCGTCACTAGCAGTTTTATGGTGAAGACGTTCAGTTTTCTTAAGCTTTAGTAAATAACGATAATATCGATTTATCGATGTTTTTTGAAGGCGATATAAAAAATATCGATATGGAAAATTAGAATTTTTGATATTATCGATATTGATATTTTGAGAAATACTACTAGCTACAGCGAAAACCGCTAGGTTAATCCATTGTTTCTTAGCCAGACTCCAAGTTTTATTCCTTGTGATTAGTTTGTACCTGCCCAAAGTCATCCCTATCATGCACTTCTCCGGATAGAGCTGAATCTTAGTGCCCTTTCAAGGCAGTTTGTCGGCTGACTCGTTTCCTTCAATGTCCAAGCAGCCATATGAGGCGGATACGAAAATAACGAGTGATCGCATTTAAGGGCTTACCGAATTCCAGAACTAGTTTTCTTTATATATATTTTAAGGAACATTCAGAGCATCGTAAGTGAGCGTGTCAACAATCATATCCAAATTTGATATGTTAATCTTAAGGTTTTCGATTTTATCGATCTAAATTTTGGGATTTTATTTCCAACTTTCGTTCAAAAGTTTGGCGAAAGTGGAAAATGTAGTTATAAATTTTAGTAGATTTTTTCAAGAATAGAAGTGGATTCCAAAACAATAAAACAATATATAAGTTCCGAGCCTTAACTAAAACGCAAATTTTCTGCCTTTTATCTACAGTGTAACAAAAAATCTTGTCTCCAAATGATGTCTAAAACCAAACCGATTTCGATCATTTTTTCAGGTTGCAAGGTGGCTATTTGGGTGCATTACAGGTAAAAAGTAATCATCAGCGTCGCGGTTATGGCACTCTGGTTACCAGAGAGATATCACATCGCTTGGCTACTTTGGGACAGGATGTTATGGCTCTAGTGGGTCCTTCTAACATACCATCTTCGCGCATGTTTGACAAGCTCGGATTTAAGGTCATCGATAAATGTCTTTGGTTAAGAACAGAGCCCACCAAAGGAGAATTTATGTGGCCCGAGGGTGAATAATATTTTGGTGATCCAGCACTTTGTTTGGACTTAAAATTGTCTTTTATTTTTATAAAGCATTAAAACAAAATTTTAATCGTGTAATACTCTTCTATCAATGGAAAACACACTGCCTTAAGCAAAATGCGAGTTCGATAGCATATCAACTGAAAACTCATATTAGTAAAAATCAGGCTAGACAATTTTCAAAAGCAGATTCACCATCTTCCATAAAATAAAATATTATTTTGTTGGCGTGTGTAATTTGCTATTCTTTATCTATACTCTGATGGTCACACTGATCAAGATTGTTTACTTATAATCAAGCATTCGCCATGGATAACCCTGACCATGGCAATCAATTGACAAAAATTTCAAATATAGCCGACTTGAGGAAGTTGCAAGAATTGTATCTAAAAGATTGGCCCAAACACTGTGTGGGTTACTTTTGGTTGGACAACTATTTGCGTTGGAAGAACACAAAACATTTCACCATCTACACGCTGCTTGATGATTGGCAAAGTGATGGACTCTTTATACTGGTGGTATTTTTATGTTCAAATCAAATCTCTGATCTTAAGTACACAAATACCTTCCCCAGCATCGCTATCAATTGTACTTCAGCAATCTGAGTGGAGAAAAATTAAATCTGAAAAAATGTTTAAGCCTGCTCAACTGGTCAAATGGTTTTAAAGTGAGTGCCATACACCAGACACATCACCACATTTACAAGGAGCTGCTGGCTGAACTGAAAATAAGCCTAAATCGTGAGATGGTCACCTTAATGTATCATCTGCCCTGCGAGGAGGCCAAAAGGCTGCACCTAAACTGTCCAGCTGGTTATTATGTGGATAAGGTTTATGTAAAAGATGCGGATTTGATCAATGATCTATGGCCAGCACGTCATCCGGGCTCCCGTAAGCTAATAGAAATGCTGATTGAGCGCAATACTTCTATTGGATTGTATGAAAAGGAAACAAAGACACTAAGTGCCTGGTGTTTGAGGTAAGCAATCGTACGTGGGCAGTTTTATAACTAAGTGACTTAAGAAATCCTCACGAAGTAATTTTAAAAGCAACACCTATTACCCTTAAGAAAACCTTTGACCGAAAATAAAGAGAAACATTATTAGGGCCCTGGAAGGCTTAGATAAATAGCGAAAGTTAAGGTCAGCGCTTTACTATCTATTGTGCATACAAAAGTGCTCAGCAGCAGTGCAGTCGACACACTGACACTGCTCTCGCCAACAATGCCGCCGAGCTAAATGAAGAGAAAAAAACTTTTCAAACTCTGCAAAATAGGGATGTTAAAAATTAAAGTCGATAAAACTATTACAAAAGACGATATAACATTATCCAATTCTTTTTTGAGGCGTTACTTCGTATATCAAATAGTTTTTGGTGATATCTTTAGGCTTATATTTTTATTCGCTTCGGCCACAAATTCTTTTCGATTTTAGTGTGCTCCAAATATACTTAATGAAACAAATTTGTAAAACTAAAATTAATTTGATCTCTAGATTCTGAACACCGAATTCATACAAGCTGAAGTCATAAATATAGAATACAAAAGAAGTAACCGAGTACCTCGCAAACATCTCATATACAAGCTCCAACGCCAAGGTGTAAACACAAAACTAATACAGTTTATCGAAAAAGTAAACTCCCAAATTTATTGCGCATGTGATGGTAGCGGACAATTCCTTAACCTTTCAGCAAATGATCCATAACCTCAAGACATACTGCATATTGCATATTGGAAGTCAATAACGCAAAATCCTTGATTATGTTGTTTAGAAAAGGGGGCAGCCTGGCAGCATTAGAGAACTGGACGTTTCAGAAGGAACAGTTAAAGGTGGTACCGGAGTTAAAATACCTACGAAGTAGGGTTGTCGATATTTCTCAAAATATCAATATCGATAATATCAAAAATCAACATTTTCAATATCGATATTTGATATATCGGGTCCAGAAAACATCGATATATCGTTATTTTCTAAGGCTTAATAAAAGTGGAAAGTTTTTTAGGAATGTCCTTACCGCCAAATGACCGTTTCTAGTCGCAGTTATATCTTACTTTTCCAATGGAATAACTTTAATATTTAAGTAACTTAACTTTCTGAAACTAGATTAGTATAGCGGATAGCCAAAACGGAATCTACGGAAAATTATAAGAAAATTTCATCAAGATCCCATGGATTCAAAATGAATTCCTAATTGGTGAAATCGATTTCAAATATTATAGATATTTAAGGATTTCGGGTTTTTGAACGGGACTGGAAAAAGAATTCTTATATATTTTACTTAGAAATCGCACTTCTACGACGAAAAAAGGATATAAGTGCAGAAAATCTCACCAAGAAACTATGGGTCTGAAATGAATTCCTTGCCCTCGCAAATCTACCTCAAATATTAAAGACAAAGATTTTGTCTTTTACAACAGGACTGAAAACAAATATTTTTATTTAATCAACTTAGAAATTGCACTTCTACGAAGAAATAAAGTATAAGAAAACAAAATCTATGCCGAAATACCGTACCTGGATCATGTTGAATGGAGGAATTCATTATAGACCCATGGATTTTGGACAAAATTTTCCAAAGATTTCGTTTTTCCTATAAGCTGTGGGCAGAACAAAATCGACAGTCTTGTTATGACAATTTGCTCCTGCAATTTCATAGTAATTTTTTCCGATATATCGTTTATAAAAATATCGATAATCGCCTATATCGGTACAAAAAATATCATATCGGAATAGCCCTTATCGTTCAACCAAAATAGCGATATATGAATATATCGATAAAATATTGACAACCCTACTACGAAGCAAAGGCGAGTACAAACTCTGTGTGCGGCATTTAATCAAGAAAGGATTAGTAAATCAATCATCTAGGTGGAAAAACTTTAACTCAGCAACAGAACAGAGCTCAGGTCTGGGGTAAAGAAATAAAGGAAGAGGCAGCGAAATTTTTTAAAGTGGATACTCAAGCTACATCTTGGGAATTGATGCAACGCCAGAAGATGATCACATCAAAATTATAACAAATAATTTTAAGGACCTGTCTGAAATATTATTTCAGTACGAGGATACTAGACTCCTGCAAATCCTTGCTAAGAAAATAATGCGAAATAATTCGCTGGTTTGCGAGGCTTAAAGTAATATACGCATATCATGACATATCGCATTCAGAGAGGATTGGATAATGAAGACCAGAGGAGATCTTTCATGGTTCATCAGCTGCCCACGAAGAATTGTAAGCCGGGGTATTTGCTCACTATGAAATATGAATAGGCAGGAAGACTTGCAGCATTTTGTAGAACTATGTCCAAACTTCGGAAATTTCGTTGGCGATATTTCAAAACTTGTACGCTAACCGAAGAAGAGGGGGAATGGAATGGAATAAGCTGGAAATGGAAATGAATTTTTTTTAATCATATGAAGAATATCAAAATAAGTGAATGTAAATGTTGTTTTTATGTTATTCATACAACAGAAGGAAGACTGACTGATTTGGGCCAAGATTTAAATGTTTGTCTGTAAGCTATGGAAATTATCAAATGAAAAAATAATTATAAACTACAACCAAGCTAATCTACAACAAAATGAAGTGAAGTTTTTTCTATTTTTTGTTTAATTCATCTACGACTTCGTCCCCTGTAATTCCAATTTCTAAACTCAATGGGGGAATTGATCACGTTAAACCATCTTTCTACTTTATTGCCTCAATACATCTGCTTATTGCAAATATGTGTCTTTGTTTAGAAAATATCAATAATATCAATGCATATATCTTTGATCCTTTATATTATAGGTACTATTTAAAAATCGAAAAAAATCAGTATAGATATTTTCGAATTAGGCGCCAACGCCATAGCAAACCACTAATTCCAGCTCGTATTCCGAACCATTAACCCAACCAGCTTTTCCTCCAAAGTGCTTAAGCGTACTGAATACTACAAAACAAAATTGTTGGCCTCTGTTTAGTGCAAAGATGCCCAGACGTAAAACGCTTATATCCACTTTGGAATCTTAATCGTTTTCTCAAAATTTGTTGTCATTAGAAATGATGATCCAAGACTTGAAGCGCATTTTTTCAAACACAAAACTTTGATTCAAAATCGTGAACCAAAGCTCCGAAAATATTTCTTTGGTTTTTGAAAAAAAAATTTTAAACTGAAAGAAACGCATATTTTAAATATCTTAAAAACTTTATTTTATGAAAGAGATAAAAGTAGAATTTGTTGAGAAATTTTAAACTTTTTTCTCATAAGAACTAAATTGTATTATACTTATATTTCATTCCTCTCACAAAGACAAATTAAATTAAAAACTTATTTCTGTATTTCCACAGATTACAAAGCGGCTTTCTGGGTGCTTTACAAGTGCTACCCACACATCAAGGACGTGGTCTGGGCTTAATGGTGGCTGCCGCTATTTCCCTAAGCATAGCACAAGAATTGCAGCAAGATGTCACAGCTTTAGTTAATCCATATAATACCCCAGCTTGCAGGATTTTTGAAAGATTGCATTTTAATCGAATGGAGGGAGAACATTACTATTGGAGTATGAGCTTGCCCCAAGATTGCGATGCTATAAAATGGCTAGAAAATGAGTAATAGAGAGCGCGTTGCCAAGTGCACAATTTGATTAGCACTATCTCTCTTATCTTTCACTTGATTAATCAACATTTCAATTTATATAATTTGCCAACAGTTTCTACAAAATGTCACAGCTAGTAACATTAAAACTTCCAGACCTGGAAAAAATACAAAAGTTATACACTCAAAATTGGCCCAAATATTGTACGGAGTTTTTTTGCCTGAATACATTTATAGAATTCTTGAAAATTGACAAGAGTTTAAAGAATTTTCAGGCATTTTCGTGTGGCAATCAAGAACTCGGCTTGTTTTTAATTGTGGTAGGTAGCTTAACCTATAATGCAGGGTGATCAGAAGTTGTCAACCATTTTTTTTCCTTAAGGATCGCTATAATCTATTTGTGGGTTGTCTGGAAAGTTCACAAACTGATGTTCTCTTAGAGCAGGCCTTGGGCCATTTAAATTGGTCCCAGGGTCTGCAGTGCACCACCTTGCCCGCTAGATACCTTAACGCTGTCAGAAATGTGATTGAAGCCAAGCAACTAACCTTGGAGTACGAAGTACCAACAGACTTTTACCATCTACCAGCAGAACAGGCTCTTAAGATTTCGGTGAAGTGAGTCTCTTGCCTTTAGGATTCGTTGAACTCTTTTCAAAACTTTTCTTGGTAGCACTCCACCTGGATTTTGTTTGCGTTCTCTTGACATTAAAGATGCCCAACAAATCGATCAGCATTGGGCTTGGAAACAACCCGGATCTTTGTATTTCCTTCAACGTCAAATTAAGCACTGTGTTAGTATGGGTTTATATCAGGAGCATAACCAGGAGCTGGTGGCCTGGTGTATAAGGTAATTACCTTTCTATACATCAATTTGTTTTAGTGTTTAATAATTTCTCTCTTTTGTCCAGAGATCAGAGTGGCCTGCTGACTACCTTACATGTCAAGGACTCACATAAACGTCGTGGTTTTGGCAGTCTCGTGGTAAGGGAATTCTCCAGACGTGTGGCACATCTAGGTCAGGATGTTATAGCCGAAGTTAAATTAACAAACATGGCTTCAGCAGGGCTGTTCAGGAAAGTGGGCTTTCAAGTTATCAGTCAATGCTGTTGGCTAGCCCCTAAACCTACCACTAAGAAGCTTATGTGGCCAGATGGAGAGTGAATTCAAATGATAAAATAAAGTACAATAATTCATTGGCATTTTCACTTAATATTAAGAGTTACTGATTTTAATTTATTTAAGAGTAACAGACTTTATAACTCTTGCATTTACATTTGTGAGCTTTTATCAGCTGCTGCTTATAAACCAGTTTATTTGATTTTCAATGTCGAATCGACTTGGGCTTACCCTCACATTAAATAGAAATTTGTTCGGAAAAGATAATATATTAGAAAAATTGTTTTATTCCAAAGCATTATCAAAATATAAATTGTTTTGTTTTTATATTTTGATAATGCGTTAGGATAAAACACTTTCAAATTCTTATCTTTTTACGATAAATTGAGACGCCAATTATGTACTTAGACCAACGGCAGACGAACTAAGATATGGACCGCCCTGCTAAATAAACTATTATGGAAGAACGACCAATCTAAAAAATGTTTAGTGGGGAATTATACTAGGGTCAATTTTTAAAGTAAAACTAAAAAATGTACCAAAATGTTTTGAAATTTGCCCAAGTTTTAATTAGTTAAACTACTTCTGTCTTCAAGATAGCTCTTCAATAGTTTGGAGTAGTTTCTCTTCTATCCCAATCCAAAATGCAATCCTGTTTGTCAATCCAGGGTTATCAATTATTTCCAAAATATCAAACTTAATAATATGAGAAATCTATATCCATATTTTATATATCGAGTCCCCTTTATATCTATAAATCGTGATTACCGAATGGATTCTGAAATGTTATGTGAACAAATTTTCGATCGTTTCGATGGGATATAATACAAGTAAGATTGATTTCAAAAAAAAACTTAAAATAATTATTCTAACGTGATACAGGGAAAGTACCTTCGGAGATTAAGCTTTCGGAATTAAACTTTATTATTAATATGGTCTACTATAGCTACAGTTTGTTGCTAAAACGAGATAAAAACGGAGTAAAAATAAACCAAAATAAAACATATTATGTGACATTATTGATAGCGAAGCGCACCACATTTGCTTTTAATAAAAATGGTAAGACCATATACGAAGTTTATTAAAAACGTATCAAATTTTGTGATTTTATACCCTTGGAGAGGGTATATTGAATTTGTCCGGATGTTTGTAACGCACAGAAGTAAGCATCTCCGACCACATAAAGTATACAATCTTGATCAGCGTGTCGAGCTGAGTTGATATAGCCATGTCCTCTCCTCCGTCAGTTTTAAAGCTATCGTAACCAAACTTTGCACGAAGTCTTTTGGTACAAATACGCTGCACATTTGTCGGAATCGGCAAGATCGGATGACTATAGCATATAGCTGCCATAGGAACGATCGGTTGAAAAAGTAGTTTTAGTGAGAAAAACTATTTGGTTTGCAATGCTATCCCTCCCAAACCTTGGATTTATGAAAATCGGACAATATAGTATAGCTGCCATACAAAAGCTAGGTTTGAAAAAAAGTCTTAGTAAAAAAAACTTTTTTGTTTTCAATGCTATCGCTCCCAAATTTTTTACTGATCAATATTATATGCTACCACACAATTCTGCCAAGTTTGATTCAGATCGGACGACTATAGCACATAGCTGCCATAGGAACGATCGGTCGAAAAAGTAGTTTTAGTGAGAAAAGCTTTTTTGTTTTCAAAAATGTCTCAAAATTGCTTCCCTCTATTTTTTTTTTTCCAAAAAGTATTTATTCGGAGTTATTACGGAAATAATTTCCAATCCAAATTTTAACCCAAAACCAATTCTCGGTGTCCCAGAAATCTCTTCCGGTTGGGTTTAAATCTCTCGTGTTTTGTTCTAAGATTGAGAAAAAAAAGGGGATAGTTTTTGATGATCCTTTGGATATTTTAGGTATTCATTTAGACTGGATAATTAACTATCCTTTTTGGGATCCATTGGATATTTTCGAAGTCAATTTATTTTCGCTTAAAAAGGATATATCAGAAATAAAATATTTCATTGATCTCTATTCTTAATCCAAAGGAGCTGAAAATGTGGAAATGGTATTTAAAAAATTGGATCTAAAGTGGATATTTCGAATATCCATTCTTCGGGGATGCCTTTTTTTAAACATTTTTGATAGGTAAAATTTATTTTAGAAATGTAAATAACATTTTTTTCTGGATAGGTTGCATCAAATGATATCGTTGGAGCAGCAGCCGCTGCATTAGCATTTATATTTTGTTAGCTTTAAGTTAGTTGAAAAGAAAGAATTGAATTGAAACTGAAATTGAACTGTTATACTTCATGTAAGCATGTAAACGCAGCTTGGCTAGTCGGGCCTGTGTGTGGGCGTCCGTAAATTAAAGCAAAGTTAAAATATCCACTAACCACTAGTCTGAGTATTAATATCGGGTCCAAATATTTAGTTCTCATCTGGGATTAATCAGATATTTGGCTCTTTTTATAATTTAAAAATTTGCGTAACCAACCAATGGTTGCCAAGTTGTTGTCAAGTTAAAATAAATTTTGCATTTTATTAACGCAACCCTATTTTAGGGTTGAGTTATAGATGGACCAAATGGAAGATGAGCCATAACACTTGCAAGCAAAATAGTTGCCAAAAGTTTGAGAAAACAATCAAAAAGGCCGGCCTTGTCAGCAAAAGTTAGGGACATGAGTACCTATATAACGATGAAAAAAAATTAGCTTTTGCTTGGGTAAAATCATTCACATGCTCTTAAAATTTTGATTAAACCCTAAAAGGCATTTCTCAGTTTCGCTTTTACTAGGATTGTTGGATTTCAAGTGATCGACTTTCGATATTTTTCGATGTTGAAAAATTACAAAAGTTCGATATTGATATTTTGTTGTTAAAACATCGATACTATCGAGATTTTAAGAAAATAGACACTTATTCATATTAAGCTCATAAGGGTGTAATTTGAGAATTTTTAAAAAGTGGATTTTTACTGCGCTTAAAATCTAGCGATCGGCACTCCAATATTGATTAAGTGAACTTTTATAAGTTCATAAGAACAAAAGACTCTTATTTTATTCAGAGATTAATACCGAAAACGGAACCCTCAAACGAAATAGTCCGTTTCAAATCGCGTACCGGAACATAAGCTTAATTTATTTTGAGAATCGTTAATCGTTTAACGCAATTATTTTAACATATAGAACAGGAACGAAACCTTAAAGTTGTCACCGGTACAGTTTCGGTTCTTTTTTGTAACCCTAGCAGAGGGCATCATAATTTCGGTCAGGTGTTAGTAATGCAATGAAGAGACGTCCTTCACACGATGCCAGAAATATTGCAACTTATATTAAAAGGTATAAATATTCACTGTTTCGTGTTCTAATGTAAAATTGGTATATTGGTGGCTTTTGTACTTGTCATATGGATAAAAATGTTTCATTTTATAGTCTCTTTTTCATGTTATTGCAAGATATTGCGCAAATCTTCTTCCGCTTTCTGTTAATGTATTGTTTTAATGATAAATTCAAAATTATAATATTTATTTAGGTTGACTAGAAACTAAAATAACTATTTTCTCTCAGTTAAATCCATTAAGACTGTTAAACGCACTTTCACAAAACTAATTATTTTGAGTTATGACAGTTTTGAAGAGTCTTGTCTTATGTTATATCTTAAGAAATCACATAGTATGGAAGAGATAATAGTATCCTTTTTCGAAAAAAAAGAAAACGTGATCTAGGTTTAGTAGTTTCCCCAAGCATAGAACAGCAATTGCAACAAGATGTCACAGCTTTGGTTAATTCAAATAATACAGCAGTTTGCAAGATATTTTTTAGCACTTTAATCAAATTGAGGAGAGCATAACTATTGTAGCGTTAGTTTACCCCAAGAGTGTTATGCTATCAAAAGGCTATAAAGTGACTAAAACAAAGATATTGTTGCCAAGTGTAAGTTTAATTAGATTAGATCTGCCTATTTTAAATGATATGGCCCTTTCTAATCTCTATGATGTGATAATATTCAGTCACTTGATTAGTTAGAGAACAAACTCACAGTTTCTACAAAATGTCACAGCTAGTAACATTAAAACTTCCAGACCTGGAGAAAATACAGAAGTTATACACTCAAAATTGGCCCAAATATTGTACGGAGTTTTATTGCCTGAATACATTTATAGAATTCTTGAAAATTGACAAGAATCTGCAAAATTTTCAGGCATTTTCGTGGGGAGATCAAGATTTGGGCTTCTTTTTAATAGTGGTAGGCAGTTATACCTAGAATCTGCAACAAAAAATCTAGTTGTCAACTTTGTTTTCACTCTTCTTTTCTTCTTTAGGATCGTAATCAACTGTTTGTGGGTTGTCTAGAAAGTTCACAAACTGATATTCTTTTAGAGCAGGCATTGGTACATTTGAATTGGACCAAGGGTCTGCAATGTACCTCCATGTCCCCCAGATATCTTAAAGCTGCCAGAAAAGTGATTGAAGCCAAGCAACTTAAGTTAGATTATGAAGTTACTACAGATTTGTATTATCTACCAGCAGAAGAGGCTTTTAAGATTTCGGTGAAGTGAGTCTCTTGCCCTTAGGATTTGTTTAACTCTTTTCAAAACTTTCCTTGGTAGCACTCCACCTGGATTTTATTTGAGTGCTCTTGATATTAAGGATGCCCCCCAAATCAATCAGCTTTGGGCTTGGAAATATCCTGGCTCTTTGTACTTCCTTCAACGTCAAATTTCCCACTGTGTTAGTGTGGGTTTATATGAGGAGCATAACCAGGAGTTGGTTGCCTGGTGTATAAGGTGAGTTCTTTTTATATTAAATTGTAATCCAAAGTTATTAATCGATTTCATTTTTTGTCCAGAGCTCAGGATGGCCTTCTGTCTACCTTGCATGTCAAGGACTCACATAAACGTCGCGGTTTTGGCAGTCTCGTGGTAAAGGAATTCTCCAGACGTGTGGCTTATTTAGGTCACGATGTTACAGCCGAAGTAACTAACAAGGCGTCTGCAGGACTATTCAAGAAAGTGGGCTTTCAAGTTATTGATCAATGTCATTGGATAGCCACTAGACCTACCATTACGAAGTTTATGTGGCCAGAAGGAGAATGAGTTTAAATGAGAAAAAAATTATTATTGGTTTAAATTGATCTAAGAGTTATTTTTGATTTGAAGAGAAATTTTTATGTACAAGTGTGAGCTTTTTTGGAGTTGCTGCTTATAAACCAGATTATTTGATTTTTCATGCAACTCCGACTTGAGCTTACTTTTTAAGTATTAAAAGTTGTTTTAATATTTGGAAATTGTGTTGTATCAATTGTATCATTATCAAATTACCCATTCTTTAAGAGTTCTAATCTTTTGCGATAAATTGGCGACCAGAGGAAAAGTCAATTCGTTGAACTAACTGCATCAAAACTTCATAATAATCTTAGGTCATAAGAAAAATTGGCAAATTTCGCAATATTTTGAACTTTTCATTCGACGCCTTTAATTTACTAACGCCTGCGCTCTCGTAAATATTCAAATGAAAATTTGGCGAAGTTTTCGGTCTACACCTTTCATAAATGCGTCTTCAATTGGCATTTATCCAAACTTCATAATAATCTTAGGTCCTATGAAAATTTTGCAAGTTTGGGTATTTTTTGACCATTGGATCAACACCTTTTACTTACCAACTCCTGGATATATATATTGAAAAAATTTTAAATGCAACTTAAAAGATGATTCAATTTTTTTAAAAAAGAAAACTAGTTTAGCATATTTGATTCTCCCACAACACGCATTTAAAGTTCACCTTTCGAACTCGATTTTAAGGAATTCATAAAATTGGCATTTTAATGTACGTTCGCAATCGTTTTTCATGAATAAAAAAATTTATGCGGATATGTGGCGATTGGAAGTATTACTTTTGACTATTCTTAGTTCATTAGTATAAATAAAATTTTCATACAAAATATTTTTTTTTTAATTTTTGGAAAAAGGTCCGAAAAACTACATTTTTTTTTAATTGTTGGACATAAAGTATGAATGTCATTAATCAGCTGTTCTAGCATCTGTTTTGTTTGTTTACTTTCTTGATATTTGGGAGTAGACTAAATTTTTAAATTCTTTTCTATAAACAACCATGGAAAATAAAGCAGGCAGTGTTTAATTTAGTAATGTTATTGCCTGGCGTGAAATGCCTATAAGAAGGTGGCAAGCCAGATCGGTAGAGGACAAAGAAATTGTTGCCCAAACAAAAACTCAAATTCACAACGAATTCAAGGAAAACCTAGGCGTGCTTATTGATATCCCGAATCCTGGATTTGTAAGTAGTAACGGTGGTAACACTGCAAGGGTATTTTTTCAAAACGCAGAATCGACTGCAGAGATAACTAAGATAGACATCGATTTGCTTAAAAAAATGCACCCTATATTAATAGTTGTTTCATACAACTATGATATTAATATAGTCTTGGAGACTGTTAGGCATTTTGTAAATTTGTACCCTTGGTACTTTTTGCATACATTTTTATTCATGGCCCGGAAATAATTAATTATGCATTGCTCCCAATTGCTCAATTAACCGAGGAGGCCCAGGAAGGACGAAACAAAGAGTCGGAAAAAGTGCAACCTCGATGTTCTGAATAGAATGTTCATTACCTCGGACCCTCTAGTATCGAGGCATTTCAAGAGACAGGAAAAAAAATACATTAAATGCCAAAATCAGCTTTAGATCTTTGAGAAACTATACCTGATGTTGAAGAGGAGTACTTTAATTCAAGTGAAAGTAGCGATAAGGAATAAAGAAAATTGTTGTTTGTATTACAAAATTGGTTATGTTGTTTTTTTATAGTTATCTCTAAAATCAAAAAAGTTTTGAAAATTTAACCCGATTATTCAAACGAAAACTATAGGATATACTCTTTCGACTGCGAAAAAATAATTTCAAGTTAGTAATATTAGCAAAGAATCGTATTGGCCAGTTTTTAGCTTCCTATGTGTCGAAAAAAAATTTTTATTCGCAAAAACCATAAAAAATTTTTTTTTTAATTGCTAAAAAAAAAATTTCCACTAAATATTTCTAACTTTAAACTTTTTTTTAATACTTTAATCCTCTTAAAAAGATGGCATCAACATATTTTTGCTACAGCGCTCCGCCGAATTATGGCGCGATTTTGGCCTTTTCGCCCCACTGTGCGCCTCGTTTCAAACGACTTATCTCCGCGCGGAGATATGACGTCAGAGCTATGTCGTTACCCCAACAATTAGTAATAATTAACCTCAGCGTGACACTTAATTTTCAAAGCCGGTTATGGTTAAGTGCCCGTTTTTTGAAAGATTTTAATGATCGATAACAGGTATCGTAGGAATAAACACGAACCAAAGCCGTGCTATCGAAAGTGACTTCCATCACTGATCAGATGGTCAAGCTTTGTTCATTGTCATGAACGCGGTGAAAAAACAAAACCAAATGCTCTGGACATCTGAACAGGTGGAGGACATGTTAAAAGTCCTTCAAACCTCCCCAGATAAGAGTGTTGTGTACAATTGTCTGGTCAAGTTGCGCACTGATCTGGTTAAGGAATCGTCTGATGGAATCGTTTTGTTTCGAATGGCTGGTGGTGTTCCCATAATGGTAGGTTTGGGAACGACTGTTGTTCGAGTAATTCCCATGACTACACACTCTTGTTGCCCATTTCGAAGGTCCGCCTGTTAGGCAAAGTGAAAAACAAGATCTTGGAAGAGGTATTGAGCATCTTGGGCAATTGTTTTACAGATGAGCTGGCCTGCATCGAGGTAACTAATATCATGTGGATGCCTTTGGTAAGACTGCTGATTTCATTTCTCATACCTTTCAGGCAGGGGAGTGGAAGGTGCTGGATCCTTTGGTAACCATACTGAAGACCATACCTAATCCGGTCATACAAGGCCTAGCCTGTTGCTTGTTGGGCAATATGGCCAAAAGCCACAAAGCCTCGCAGTTCCTCAATGCCCACTATGCAGCTATAGCTTCAGCCATTTGCCATATTATTGAATCCACCAGCGCAGTACACACTAGGATTATGGTTTTTCGTGCCTGTCGCTTTCTTTTGGTCAGCAGTCAGTTTCTAAAGTATTTTCTTATGGCCAATGGACTTCTCCAGATGATGCTCATCTTTGATGCTGTTATAAAGAATAATGAGGCACCAAAAGAGAACTCTGGCACGGAATCTAGAGCCAGAGGCCATTGAACTAGTCCATGAGATACTGAAATGTTTGGTATTGCTGTCGGCCAAGATTGGCATGAAGTCATGGGAGGTAAGTACAATCGAGGGTTTCAAACCGGTTTGAAAGGTTATATTTTAAATCTATATTAATAATCTTTAACATATTTATTAGTTGGTCTACCGCAACATTTTCCCGGCTTTCCGTCTTCAAGTTAAAAATAAAAGTAATCTCTGAGAGAAAAAAAAGGCTGCAATCTGCTTCAGAACTATAAATCAACCAAAAAACAACAAATAGTGCTTAAAATAAAAGTTTGGTTCTAAAATTGACATGTGAATTTTACTTATTTTGTATAACGATATCGAAAAAAGAGTTGTTGGAGATATCGAAAAAAGTTAAAATAAAGCAATAAAAGTTGTTATCCTTCCGTAGCACGAGCAGGTTCCTAACTGCAGAGCAAACATTCCTTTCAACTGTAGACGTTTGCAATATATCAGAAACAACTTTTTAAACAATTTTTTTTTTCAGATTTGAAAAAATTATTCCAATCCCGGACTCATTGCAACCAGAATATTCAAAGGACTCATGTTTGCACTATATTGTGTCCTGCCCAGCAATGTACCTTATTCTAAATTATAAAAAAATCCGTTGGATTCACAAAGAAGACATATTTAGCTCTTCTTCTCATTTGTGTGGTTTATTTGTTTAGGGTTTGATTTTGAAAATTGCTCTAAGGGGTTTTATTCAAAGTGTTAAACATTTAACATATCTCACAAATGGTTTAAGCTTTAAAGATTAGTATAAACCTCAACAAAGCAACTGCCAGATCAAAAAATAAGAGTATTGCGGACGAGTGACGCGACAGCAAAATACCCGGCACCAAGTAATGTGGTTCCTAATAAATAATGCACTTGCATATCTTCGATGTTTTTGCTCGGGTCTTATTATGGTATACAGAATAGCTAGATATTGGGACCAACTTAATATATATTGGGGTCTGTTCCGAATTCCGACTCGATTTTCGTGTAAACATGTGAATTTCGAATGCAATTTGTATAAATTTAAACGTAAGTGTCAAATTAATTTGAGGCTACTAGATCTCGTTGCAATTTTCTCTCGGTTTAATTTCATTTGGGAATAAGTAATCGGATAAAGCTGCTGCCACAATTCCGAGTTTTGTTATTCCTGATCTAGTAGCCGCAGGTATATTTGTCGCCTTCTATACAACGTTTTAAAATTTGACTGCAAAATACTAAAGTTTACACGAAAATCGAGTCGAAATTCGGAACAGGCCCGATTAAGTTACTAAGTTCAAAATTAAAAATTGGTGCTCTGACAGTTAGAAAGAAAAGGAGGAGGAATTCGCCAAATCTAAAGCAAACATGATTTGGGTACGGTTTACACCTATGTACATTAGGTCGGGCATTTTATATATGGAAAAATGTAAGACCATACTGATACCCCTTCAACGATGCATATTTGTTAAAGAAAGGCATAGCAAAAAAAATTTTGAGAAAAATTTGTTTTAGTATCTGCTACTTTGATTCAAAGTTTATCACTCATACTTAGGCTGCCTTAACACTGTTCGACACATGACCCATGACATCGAGTAGGCCTGCATTTCCCCATGAAATTCTATGCATTTGACAAGCTATACAAATTTAAACCAGAACAAAAAGTTGGACTACTAGACTATCATGTGTCATGTGTCGAACAGTGTGAAGGCAGCCTTACTATTGCCCTTGCTACATGTTTAATTTTTAAGTAGTTGGCGTAGACTCGGTTTGAAGTCATAACATTTGACAAAAAAGTTCCATGACCATTGAAAAAATAGTTTTTTATATGAACAAGACAATCAGGCCTGTTGTCGATTTCGATCAAATCATATGGAATCGGAATTGATAGCTCCCGTTTCCGAAAAACGATAAACTTATTCGGTTTTAAAAGATTTGCCTTTGAGTTAGTGAAATGAAAAGTAATTGACAATTTTCATGTCAACGATAATACTTTTTATCTATCAAATATTTTAAAGCTAATAAGTCATATATTGAGAAGATTTTAAAGTAACCATAATAATATTGGTCATTTTTAATTTAAAATTACAACATTAACAAATGTTACCATCCAGCTGAATTACAGTTCGGAAACGATTCAAACTTTTATTCGAAAAGAAAATGGATCAACACTGCGCATGCGCTGATGCGGAATTGCGAACAGTTCGGTTTCATTTCGATCGTTTTTGCTTTACAACATTAAAAAAAATTAATTTTAAATTAAAAATGACCAATATTATTATGGTTACTTTAAAATCTTCTCAATATATGACTTTTATTCGAAAAGAAAATGGATTTCGGATTCGGAATTACAATCGTTTTACTTTTTAAATCCACTCGGAAACGGGAACAGACCTGAATATGGGCATTTCCATGTCGTCGAACGGGACAATCGTACGCATTTAAACATTGAAAAAAGTCAAAATAAAAAGGATTTTTATTTTCACAATAGGCTTAACTTATAGCTCTTCAATAGCCCTGCCATTGATGCAAAGATCGATTCTGGAAAAATTGTTGGTTTCAAGATAATCGCAAAAGATCATGACATTCGCACGGGACAAAAATAGAAGTGGGTTTCGCGGGAAACCATTCAAACGCCGAATTCAGGAAATCCTGAGGCAATGTATTAATGCGATAAATATTAGAATGTAGTGCATTGATGTCTCTTTAAAATGGTTTTTATTTCACCCAAAAATAATTTACAGTTTTTGTAAAATGTAAGCTTAAGCATTTTCGCACGGGACATGTCGCACGGGACAGTTTTTTTCATCATTATATTTATGTGGTTTCTGCTATAATGCGAAGCAAAAACTTACAGTAAATTGTATTGACATAGTTTCTCATGGTTTCTTATGCATTCATGTATACCCCTTTGAACCCTCAGAAAGATTTTAGATAGCGAAAGTACATGTAATCTAAAGTTACTTTTTTCCAAAAAATTAAGCAATTTTAATGTCATAATGAAAACAATTGAGCTAGCCCGGCCGTGAAACCGAATATATCCAATTGGGTTATTAGTAAATGTAAGATTAGCTTACATAAGATTAATTTGGCTGTTTCCCTTTAAAAATTCGATAAAATGTTATGTTTTTAACCAGTTTTAACTTCTTGGCCCAGGTTGACCTTTTGGTGGAAATGCCCATATGGGCTAATCCTGCGTTGCGGACGTTACATTTGTACGCAAATATGCTTCTTAAAATTGACACAGCTGGCGTCCACTTTGGTATATTTGAAATACCTTTGGTGCAAAATGCAGTTCTTTGGGAGTACTTTCAAACCTAATTTAAGATAATAGGTTATCTGTTTTTGAAAAACAGTTATGCTTGTTTAAAGTTCCGTTGCGGACGTTACAAAAAATGGAAGTCGACTTTGAGGCTTATGTGCATTTCCACATTTTTTAGCGAATTTTGCATAATAAACAAAAAAAAGTCTAATAACAAAAAATTTAGTAGAATATATGACCAATTCAACCCAGCTTTTAAAAGAATGATAAGTGGACCCGTTATTAAAATATCTTAATTTTTGTGCTGTTGCGGACGTTACGTTGCGGACGTTACACTTTTTCCCTTGACCCAAATAGTATAAAAAAAAAAATTTTTTCATCCGATTGACTTGAAACTGGGTTTGTAAGCTTAGTACGCGAAATAGTTCGACACGTGTTTTCCAGATTTTGAAAAATCCGCCCACGAGGAAAATTTCCGTAAAATTCTGCTTGCAAAAAAATTATTTTTCATCCGATTGGCTTGAAATTCAGTTTGTAATGATAAAACTCGAATTCATTTGGGTTTTCATTTTCCGATGTTGGAAATACCGATTTTTATCGATATTTATCAATTATTAATATTAATATTATTTAAACACACTTTTTGTTACTTTGAGGTTATGTTTTTCGGATTCTCGACAACCTAGAGCAATTTAGAGCCCAGATTCAGACTCAGCAGGCAATAATCCATTATAAACACCTATTTCCACCTCAAATAAAAAAAAAAAATGTTTTGCATTTTCTTGCCGTTGCGGACGTTACACATTTTCACATTAACTTTTTCCAAAAATATGTGTGATAAAGGTATATTTGTTTTTTCATCAGTGTAAAGGGCATAAAAAACTCTGTTTATAAAGTAAGTTTGGATAACCGAATTATTAAAATTCATTCTGCTAAATTAAAAAAACCCAATTTTCCGTTGCGGACGTTACACACAGTAAACCGATTTTTAGTTTAAATTTTTAATATATATTAGATATCCTACAAATATAATGAGTACCTTAAATTAAAGGAAGTGAAACAAACTTTAAGTTTTGCTAAGCGAAAAATACTATAACGACTGTTTTTACCATTTTTGTGACCAATAAAAAAACCCTTTTTTTCAAGAATTAATAGAAGCAAGAGGAAGGTGTAGGTATGCCTCTGCCAAGAGCAGACAAACCACCGTAGAACACTATGGCTTACATATTTTGAAGCTTGAATATGTACCCTATTATTCCATTAACAAACATTTGGATTTTGGACAACTTTAAATTTCAACCCTTGGTTTAAAAATTTTCGGATTAGCCCATATGTAAATAATATTTAATTGAAATCGTATATTACGGCAAAATTACCATTATTCTGCGATGTTAACTTCTAGATAAAAGCAAGTTTAAAAAGCGGATTACTCTACTACTGTGGGCAAAAAATTCCGGGTATTTGTTTATAAATTAAAAAAAAAATCTTCATTTATTATTGTAAACTCATTTCATTTCCCTGAAAGTAGTCTCCCCCTTTTGTGAAATTGTGCTTGTGTTTGTAGGACATGTTTAAAAACATGCTGCAAAGTCTTCTTCTGGTATGGTCTTAGACCCCTTCTTCGTTTCTAGGCTCTAAGTATCTCTAAAATTTAACAAATTTATGCTTTCCACAGAGTGTTTAAAATTTTGCTCCTTTAAAATGGAAATAAAAATTCTGTTCCATTTTGCTCGTGTGCTTTTTAAGATTTTCGGTCAATTTATTGCAAGCTTTGGTGAAAAATCAATGACTTAAGGCCGTTGTCTCATGTTCCTGTTTTTGTTCAAATCGAAATCCACCTAGATTTGGTCACCAGGTGGTTTTTGTGCAATTGGTTGACTCAGGTACATAGGTGGACTATCAATTTGGGCATTTGAGCCACGATCACACCAGCAGGGCTGAAAAGGCCGTAATTGTAGGATGTCAGCGCGTCTGCACTCTGCTGTTTATAAGTGATATTCATGAAAGCGATTTAGATTTCGATTTCGATTTCGTTTCGTGAACAGCTGTTAGTGTGAAAGAACATCTGACTGACAAGGAAACAAAGCAAAGTATCTGGGAGGCCACTTCTATGACCAAAAATGCAAACAATCTCGGGATTCTATCCATAAAAACTACAAAAAATTCGAAATGTGTATCTTTTGGAAATGAATGAAAAGTGCAACTTTATTTGCCTCCACATATCCCACACAAGTGTCAGGGTCGAAGATGGCAGGTTGCAAAGTGGTGTCTCCATTTTGGTCTCTACTTTGATTACCTCTCGGCCACAACGCCTCCCACAACAGCAACGGCTGGCGATATGTGAGCAAAGAGTACGTTCTCGTTACAAAGAGCCGATGTGAACAGTAGATCATGAAGGATGGTATGTACCTGTTTAAGGACCAACTCCCAAGTTTTGTAACTGGGATCGCGTTGATGGGAAGATCGAAATTGCTAAACAATCCGAAGCACAACTATGCCTGGACCATTGCGTTTGAACTCCCGTTGTTCGCCGGGGCTGTCCATCTAAGTTCAGCCATGAAGAATACTGTAGGGTCACCATTTCGTAGTTAACCTTCTTTTTGGGTTTTGAGATTATCTCTTACTTGAGAGTCTCACGCGCAGACAGGAAAAAGTCTTCCTCTGTGACCACCTTGTCGCTGATTTTGCTATTCCAAGCATTTCTGACTCTGTGCGAAAAGTCCGACGAGATGTGGGCATTATGTCCGAAATTTATGTAGATATTAGGCCCATGATACAATTAATTATTAGGCCCACATTTTGAAGTTTCATTTCGATGCTTACTACGATTAATTTGAATATGGGCCTTTTGTCCGTGGGCGTTTTGTCATGTCATATTTTGGTATTGTAGTCTTTGAAATTATTTGAAAATAGCCGCATTGATGTGAATATGTACAAATTTATCGATGTTTTAGTGTTGAGATATTTGTAAGAAAACGGAATAATACAAGTGAATCAATGAATAGAAGTGATGAAAAACTGAAAATCCGAAAAATCTCCCCCGTTTACAGGTTATAGGAAACAATCGAAGCATTTAGAATGTGTATTAAGCTTTTAGGGCCGATTTCTGTTCTCCCAGATAGCTGCTATGTGTCAGATAGTTTATGTGACAAATAGCTCTATGTAGAAGATGTGAAATCGGCCCTTAGAGATCCTCTCAGATCTCCAGTAAGCTATTTCGGATCTATATCCCAAACAGATCAGATAAACTTCGAGGTCCAGTGATCGAGAAGTATTTGAAGCAAGCTAAGTAAAAGGGTATAATTTTGCGAACGACGCATTACTTCTTCTTTAACCTTAACACATCTCTGATTCGAGCATTGAATCCGACATATTTACCGCTCGATTAATTGCCTGATTAGCTTTATTATTGTAAGGAAACTCTGTCTGGCAAGCATCAAGATCCCAATCGTCGTTCAAATCAGTTTCTTCAAAATATTTTAAATCTGTTCTATTTGTTTTAATTTTTTGAAATTCTCATTTGTTGCAAAATAAATATTTCATCCGAGACTTACAATTTTCAAACATCAAATGACCGAGGCAAACGAAATAAAATACATTTTTTGGATTTATATAACCTTAATTTCTATTGCCTTAATAACTAAACATCGTCTCCTTCACACATAGTCTTCATTTCGTATCTTCGAGATCTTCAAATAAAATACTTCTAAACAAAACTTTGTTGGTTCTGCTGCTTTCTAGTTCTAGGACCCTAACATTTGTATTTGGGTTTGGTACTTTCTATCTTGGGCTTATATTTATATTCTCCTTATCCAGAGTACGGCGTTTTTGGATTTTCGACATTTTATTCTCATCGGCACATTTGGTTGTGATGGCATTGCGCACTTCCTTCTCGCTGGCATTGCATTTATGGGTCACTGCGAAAATGATATCGGCAATTTTCAAGGGATCCAACATTTGCTTCAGTGGCTTGTGCTGATCCTTGAAGGCGGGAGATGGCTTGCCCGTCATGGAATGCGTGGCCAGAGTCTCACGATCGAAAATGGTTACCAGCAGTTTTCTGGTGGCCAAGGACGAGGCAGACCAGTTGATGTTCTCAAATATGCTGGCAGGAACCAAGGTATTGTTGGGTCCGATCGAAACCATGACGTTATCCTGGCCTGGAATGGGTTCATTTTTGATGGTGCCTTGCCTTGAGGGTAATTTCAGATTTTGTGCTGGCTCTGGCAGCTCTTGGAGTTTGCGTCGCTTGATGAATTGCAAATGTGCAGAGCCATTAGAGTCCATTTGTGATAAGGATTCTCTTTTGATGGAATTGTTCAAGATATGGGGTTGAGGGTGATGATGCTGCTGCTGGTAATGTTCCTGCTGTTGCTGTTCCTCCGCCAAACAGATCTCTAGACGATCCGAATCAGCGGAGGTGCTTAGACTATTGAGACTTTCGGCGGCCAAACGTATCTCGATGTCATCCGCATTATTATCTGTGGTTGCTGCTATGATTTTATAGTCCACCACCTCGGAACGCTGGTTTTGGTGTTGTTGTTGCTGGACAGGAGCACATATCACTGAACTGGGCGGCGTCAAGATCTGAGGCTGTGGCGGTGCAAGAGTAGTCGGCGAGGAGGGAGACGCTACAGCCATTGCTGACTGCATGCGCGCCGAGGTGGCATGAATTTGTGACAGCAATTCCGTATGTTGCTGCAGTTTAGCCTCCAAATAGGACACCTTGTCGTGCAGAGCACGATTCTCAGCCTCCAAATTGGGATCCACACTGACACTGCGCAACATTTCAAAGTCCTCACCGCAGGTCTGGGTCCAGGCTGTCAAGAGCAGTGGCTGGGGCTCACCCCGCCAGTTCAGCTCTCTGTGTAGGCTCATAAAATTTGCTCCATTCCCGCTGATCACGCGCTGATATTGCTGCAAGGACATATATAAATGATCCGTCTCCCCTTGTATGCTTCTTACTAGGACTTACGTGGGTATCCATGATCCTGCTGCTGCTGCTGCTCGCTTTGCTGGATGAGCATCAACTGTCTGCAAAACTCAAACAAAATTGGCGGCAAACCAGACTGCAATGCGTTCAAATTCACATTAGGGGTAGGTTTTTAAACAAGAACAATGCATTCATTCCATTTCCATTCCAACTACCTACCTGGAGGGGGAATACACTGGCACACTAACACACACGCAAAAACCCTTACATGCGCGCCACACACATACGTTTGTAAGCATGTGCCGACTGCTGCTGCTGCTCCTATTTGCCTGTTTCTATGCTGTTCAGGTAAGCGTATCCTTGCTGTGTCCTCCTTGTTCTATTTTCCCAACTAACCAAAGATGTCTTCCTGCCTCTTTTCGTTTTTGCTATTTCTTTTTGAAGCAGCGGGAATTAGAATTTGCCGTTTGACCAGGGTTGTCGCCTTTCAAGCAGACCGCATCAAAATCAAACGCGAATATCTAAACGCGACTTTGTGAAATCGTTCATGAAATTTGTTAGGAAATTTATAAGTACTTAAATTTATATAGGAAATGGTGAATTTTACTAGACCTCTGAAATGAAATAAAATTTAACTATCAACTTGTTTCATTGGTTAGATTTCTGTCACTCTTATATTTTTGTAAATGTCCCTTTATCCTTTTTCTGTTTTTATAGCAAGACAATTAGCTAAGTTTTACCATTTTTAATAAAAGTTTAACCCTAAACCGGTATTGTATATTTAGGTAAACCGATTTATAAACTCAGAACCGATATTTGTATTTATTTGTGTACCGGTGTCGAAGTACCGATATTTTTGGAACCGAAAAGACTGAGAAGAACCTAAACCTGTTACCGGTACAGTTTTGGTTTCCTCTGAGTCCTGCAGAGGGGACTTTTACGGAATTCTGTTTAATCGTAGGCGGTAAAAAAAGATTCTGGCTCAGAAAAACATTATTTATTTTGTAACAGAAAACCCTCAGCGAAAAATATATATTTGCACACAGTTTTCGTTTCTACTTTCCCAGTTTTAATCATGCAAAATTCTGTTTCAAAATTCATCTTTCCACTTTGATTTGATTTTATTTTTTTGAAGTAAATAATGTGAGTTGGTATGCAAATCTCATAGATGCTATGCCAATTCGCGTTAATAAAGTTTTAAAAGTATAACATTTGGAAATGATTTTATCTTTAAACTAACCTTAATTAAAGTTCTTTTAATCTATTTTCTGTTAACTATTTATAGGGCTTATGAATTACAATTTAACTTGATTTACTTGGTTTTGGTAAAACTCCATTAAATTTCACAAAACCTGGATAAAATCCTTTTGGAATTATTTGCTGTCGTTTAGCTAAATCAGCAACTGTAAAAAGAATGGCCTATTCCTTGCCAAACAAGAGCCAAAAACCCGTTTTCCCAACAAATGTAATGGGAACATCATATCCTTTTAGAATAGAATTTCATTCTCTCTCTATCTCACTCTGACTCTCTGATCGGAAAAACCATCCCTAAAAATATTTAGCTATTGTCTGACAAAACCATTGTAGCTAATCCTAACTTGTACAAATTTTGCCAAGCACTGAACACAGGTAGAAAGGTTTTCTGTTTAATACTGACCTTTTGTCTCATTTGACCCAACTGCATTCGCTGAAAAATATTATACAAAAAATAATAAGAGCAGCGAGCTCACTAAAGCCGAGCGTCTAAAATTTGTAGATTTTTTCATTTTGAAATTTTGGACCAAATTCAGGTTGAAATCTGTGATTAAAAATAGATTATCCGTCAGTGATAAGAACAAAACTCTGCTATATGACCAAATATCAGGACCTGTCTTTTCGAACACACAATCTGATATTTCAGACTTAAGAAGTGTTAACTATTCGCTATTGTATATCACAACAATAAATTTAAAACCTTGGGAAGAACAGTAGTCGTTAGTTCCTGATATTGATGTAAATAAACTATACAAACTCCTGAAGTCTTCCATAATGAATATGTACCTAAGTAGTAGCTCTAACTTTGGATATTTTTTTCTTCCACGCAATATGGATATTTTTAAAAAATTAAAAAAAAATATGTTATTATTTTTTTTAATTTTGTTTTTTGTTTAAAGTTAGTTTTATTATAATATTGTTTTGGTGTTCGGTTCCGTACCGGAACCTAGATTTATATTTTGGCATGCTGGTATGTACAGTTAAAGTTTAAAGACTGGTTTTGATTCTATCAAATTTTTTAACGTTGACTTAATGATTACACTCCAAAAAATAAACGTTCTACTCTTACTTGACCTTCTCAAAGGAGACTTTGTCTTGCTTTAATCTTCTTTATTTTGAGAACGTTTCTCAGGAAAAATGATGATGTTTACATGAAAAATTATGATGTCTTTTCTTACAAATACATCCACTTCCTAAAACGGAACCCACTGTAGCACCCAGTTTGGTTTGGGGGTTTGTTTCAATCGAACCGAACCTGGACCCAAACCTAACCTCTTCCGCTTGAAAAAGACTCTATTTAAAGAATTTCGTTAGGCTGAATTTTTCAGAGCTTCTTAAAAAATAGTGCTGGATCGGAGCATTATCATTTCAAAATTATACCCAAACTGTATATTACAAATTCGAGAAGGAATTAAAGTCAAGTTGTTTAATGGCAAATCAAATCCGTTTATGGATTTACATAGGTGGTGGCATTAAAATGAGGATCCATCAGTATAGGATGCAACATTTTCAGAGACTGATTTCGCTTATTTGTGTATATAACACAACAAAAAGATTGGCTAAGCCAGACGATTTAACCAAATTACGAAAAATACCCCCAAAACTAAAAGCCGGCTTTGCAGTCTACTTGCTGCTCAGAACCGAAACAGTACCGGATTAACGCTTAGGTTCCTTTCGGTTTTTTCAGGTTGGTTCCAGGGAAATCGGTACTCGAATACCGGCTTACAAAAAATTTCAAATATCGCTTCTGGTTCTGAGTTTCTGTTTTTAACTTGATAATTTGTATAACTTTTCTAAATCTTATGAAACTTATGCCAAAAAGGTGTCAAGCAGATATTGTTTCGTCTTCACAATCCTCGTTATTTAGTGATAAACATTTTGTGCCTCAAGGCTAAGTTCCTGGCCCTTTACTGTTTACCATTTATGTTAGTTGTAATAGTAGGTTTTACAACGGACTCGACTAAATCATTATTGTTTTCCAGTCTTGACTGAGACGAAATTCTTAAAATCTAAAAGACTTTAGGTGGTAAATATAAACGATCAAGTTGTTAAAACTTTTAAATATTTAGTTCCCCAAGTTGTCTTTGCTTTAAAAACAAAATACACAAAAATTTATTTAAAAAATTGTTCATCAAAATTAAACATTTGGTTTAAATCAATCCGCCAAAGATGCTAATATATGAAACAAAATCATAAATTACTTAGCCCATCTCTTATTAGCGTATCAAAGTGCCATCCCTAACAGTGCTCGCAATATTCTTTAGTTCTTCAACACCGGCCACAACAGCTGTTCGTTGTCGTTTGTCAGAATAAAAAATTATATGTGCAAAAATTATAAAAAAAAGAAAACTAATACCAATATTCTAGAAGAAACACTTGAAACAATTACCTTTTCTTTTAGTTTTTCTTTCCACAAGTTTTCCGTTAACTCTCTAAAGGATTCAGGCGCGACAGCTTTCTCTAGAAAGTGCCATGGATATACTCAAGAAAATGTTCCAAACTGAGGAAGGCGAAAGCCGCAAAGGAGCCGAGCAGGAGTAAGTGAACACCTTGGCCATTGGGTAGTTGTTATTATGCAAGCAGGAAAATCGTAAGATAGGTAGAAAAGTCGGCATTTGCAAAATGGATCGATAACCAGGCACCTGCTGTGGTAGATACATTTTTAAACCAGGATATACACACACACACATACACCCACACTTAAATAAGAATGTGTATGTGTGTGTGTGCTTTTGCGGAGGCTGCGTATTGGACGTCTGCCGGGGACTCTGAGAGGGGTTGGTTTGGGTGAAACTGATTTGGGCATATTGTATACTTGCAGCAGCTCATCGGCTTCCGCTACCAACAAGGATGAGTTCCGCAAACCGCAATGGTTTGAAGAGGTCGAAACGGATGATGAGCTCTTTGATGATGATCGCAAGTTTGCTTTTCAAGTGTTTACCAGCCCATTGGAGATGCAAAAGCATTTTGAACGCCAATTGCAACGCCTATTGGAATCTTTGAACGATAATGAGGGTGAGTTAGATGGGTGAAACCATATAAAAAGCGTGAAACTAATCCTTTGTTTTATTCAGATGGTTTTGAGCGTGATCTCAAGGAGGAGTTTTTAAAGCCCGGCTTCGAAAGCAAGATTCTTAAGGAGTTTGAAAGGCAAAAGGATTTGTCGCTGGACACCGATTTGGATGGAGAGTAAGTCTGACCAGCACACTTTCCCTCTACTAAGCTAATGGTCTTCCACTCTAGAATCTATCCCGATCAGTTGTACACGCTGATACAACGCCTCAATCCCGAGGAGAAGCCGGATAAGTCTACCGTTCCGGATGAGGGTATGGGTCATATGTTGCCCTCCAATCAACGTAGCTATGCCAAGACATTGCCCCGGTTGAAACTTACCGATGAGGAGGCCATTATGGGCCGTATTCACGGCACCATTAACGCAGATGGCGAATTGAAGGCTTCGGCAGGAATGCTTCCACCCTCCTCCCCTCGTCCACCCAATGGTGGGAAGCCGAACATTATGACACCCATGACGCCCATGCTGCCGCGCAGTGGCATGTCTCCGTTTGGTGTATTCGATGGCACCTATCAGGTGAGTCCCAGGAAAACCTTATCCATTTCATCATCAAAATTTTTCGACATTTTCTCCAGGGTCCCAAAATGTTTAGTCAGAGCGTGATGAGCAAAACGGTGCGTAAACCAGATGGCAGCTATGAGACCACCAAGGTGACCCAGGACTCCTCGGGCCATAAGACCACCACGGTGACTCGCATGATCGATGGACGCCAAGAGACAGTGGTTACCCACGAAGGGCAGGACTCGGTGCCGCTGGGCAAGGCCTTGGCCGCCCCGCTGACCGCCTGGGAGCAACGTCAGGTGTATGCCAATCGCAATATATTTGTGACAAAAGAAGGCTACGCCATGCCACGTAACCTCTGGTGACCAGTGGTGAACCATGCAAGCCCCAAACAAGATAAACGATCCCAGCAACAACAACAACAAGCAGAACAGCAGCAGCAGCGATTCGTCGGCCACATAGTCCCATACACACATCCACACCACATCCAAATTAGAACCTACTATATTTTAGTTTACATTCTCCTAAGTGTTTGGTGTTTTAGATGAAACGCAATTGAGACCAGCAGATGACGACGATATTTATTGACCATGATTATTTGAACAGCGGCCACAGCACCCAGCTGTGGCTGGTTGTCCACATTGTGAGCGAGTGCACACACGCTGTGTCTCCCACCTTCAGTTCCCAGAGAGAGCGAGCGCGCGTGTTCGGCAGCAGGCACACGAAATAGGAATGGCAACTGGTTTTGTTATGATCCTGTGCAGAAGTGTTTGGACCAGGCTCGTCGTCGGTGTGAACATGATTTCTTCCCGATGGCCAAATTGATGGCGGAAATTTTTTGTATTTGTATTGATTTCTTCGTGGTACTATCTGTGTCTCAATGGAGCGAGCGTCAGCATCTAAAGTGCCCGTAGTGAACTAGAAAGCAAAAATATGAAAAAACCAGAAGAGAGCGGGAGTTGGGCTCTGCCTCTTTGATATAAAATATATTACATACAATCTTATCTTGGATCTTTTGACTTATTTACTTTTCGTTATGCATTAATTGTACACTTACACCTACACATATATATATATATCTACTGTATCCACTTGTATAAGGTGTATGTATTTGATCTTAGCCACTGAGCTTCTTATTATCTTATCATTATTATTATTATTATTATTCGGACTAATTTATTATGGTTTATTATTTGCTAAACTTTACAATTTAAGTTTTAATTTAATTCGACAAACAAAAGAAAATTACTTTCAAAAACCAAAATAGAACACAAGGCAACTGCAATTATGCAACAACAAAATACATGTCTTAGATTATCATTGATGATGAAGGAAAATCTTGCAAAAATAAAGTGTTGTGCAATATCCAATTGGAAAGCTTATCGCAATTGTTGGTTTTTTCAGAGCATATTTTTTGGCATTTACAGAAATCCAGAGGATACTGAGGACTCGGAATTTTGGAAATGGTAACTCTGTTCCTGCTAATGTAATAAAAAGTCGCTCGAGTTGGACTCCTAGAATTAAAAATTTCCAGTCGAAAAAGTTTTTGATTTGTCTGAAAGTTTGTACTGGGGGGTTTTCGAGGTCGCTGATCACTAATCCGATCCGAAAAAATACAAAAAACAAATGGCGGATCTAATATGACGGACAATTTCTTCAAAAACGCATTTGATTTGGCTGAAAGTGTGTACTTTGGAGTTTTTTGGGTCGCTGATCACGAATCCGAAGTTACAATTTAGAAAAATAAAATAGCGGATCCAATATGGAGGACCATGTCCTCGGAAACGTATTAAAAAATCCCGTTAATCGATAATATCTCGATAGCTCTTAAGTTTTTTGGTACGAATACGCTGAACATTTGTTGTAACCATCCTACTGTGGTTCCAAATCCGAAAAAGACGGCCAAAAGTCGAAAAACGTTTTTGATTTGGCTGAAAGTTTCTACTCGGAGGTTTTCGGGGTCGCTGATCACGAATCCGACGTCAAAAATTAGAAAAAGAAACGGGCGGATTCAATATGGCGGACAATTTCTTCGGAAACGTATATGATTTGGCTGAAACATCGAAAAACCCCGTTAATCGATAATATCTCGATAACTATTCGTCAGATTTTTTTCATGTCGATTTTAGTGCTCAGCGGAAGAAAATACTTAAAAAAAAAATTGGTTGGGTGAATTGGGAGAGAGTTATGTCGCGAATAATGTCACACAAAAATCATCACCGAGACTGAATCTGCAGCTATCCGCAGCTAATTTTTGGCCATGTTCTAAAGAATTGTCAAAACAACAATTTCTATTTTGTTTGAGAGTGGGATTCTATGCGCGTTTTGACTTTTTGTTATTTTCGAACGCACTTTAGAATGTGAAAAAAAAACCTAAATTATTAACGATTCACTATGTCATGCATTGTTGATAATAACTTTGAGCAACACGTTAAAATTGTACTTACTTTCAAGAGTTGAACCCATTTTGCAGAATCCAAATCGGTTAAGTTAGTGCGATTCTATACGTTTCTGAACGTTTTGTTATTTTCCACGCATGACCAATAAACTATGAGGTACGCTCGATGTTCACGAACGGAGTTCATACCTGAGCCAGGACACTTCATTCTTACATAAGAAGTTGTAACGAAATGCTCGGGAGCTGGTTTAATTGTAACTATTTGCTGCAACGGTCCTGGAACCGAACCACGGAGAACCGGTGCAAGATCGTGAAAGAAGAGTGGCAAAAATCTATTCTGTGTTACACGCAAATTTTTCCAAAAGGTCGTCCCTTACACACAAATATCCAGTTAGAAAAGTAAAACAAACATTTTAAATATTTTAATCTATTGAAAAATAGTTAAGAGAAAGTATTATACTGAAATAACCAGGGCTTAATCCCAAAACGAATTTCAGTTCACGTTCTGGTACGTCCCGAAATGATTGTCTCGGTTAAAGGTTCGTTTTGATACGGTGCCCGGATTTTTGTTTCGGTATACCAGTTTGTACCGGTACGTACCGATATAAGTGCTACTTATTTTTAATACCAAGAAAAACTAAATTCTTTTAATAAAACAAAATTCAAGCTAACCTGCGTAGTGAAATTAAAAGCAAGACTTTTCAAATCTAATATAATTCTGGGAAAATCGTTTTTCGTTTCACATGCGTCTTCCATAATATCTATGAATCTTTGATAGTGTTCAAAACTTGAACATAGGACTCGAAATGTTCAAAACTTGAACATAGGACTCGACCACGATTCAAACGTTGACTTAGAGGACATATACTGGAAGAGTGGCTGTCGCATTTATGGCCCCTGGAAAATGGTAAAACTTTAACATGATGTTCAACTCGGCCCACACGTAGTTTTAATCTCATATTTAGTTAACTCAGCTTAGGTCGTAAATGCATGCCGCAGCCGATAATTACGGTTTGACAAGGGTCGAGTGTTTGCCACCATCCGGTGGCAGCTGACTAAAGATGCGTCGTGTGTGACAATATGTTTTCTTATCACATACGCATGCGCACCACTCCAACTTACATACACATCTTTGTGTCTTAAGCTAAGGTTCCACAGGCAAACAATTTGCACAAATTTTCATAAAAAACTCGCAAAATAGCCATGATTACAAATTTTTAATAACCTAAAACTAAAACTATGTTTCCATACGTAAGCAATTAAATCAAAAATAGCCGAAAAGTTTCCTAAGTTGGTCTATTTAGTCAAGTTTTCATAAAATTTTAGTCAAATTATTTGCCTGTGGGACCTTAGCTTTACCCACACATTGTTAGATTAAAATAGAAATAAGGAATAATTCTTAATAAAAGAGAACTCACTCGCCAGAGTGAGGCAGTACAAATTGAAACTTACAACCGTGCTCATTTAAAAGTGTAAATTTATATACAGATATTACCCACAAAGTCTTATTCTAGGAGTCAATATTTTTGTTATATGCTCATCTCTAAGTTTCTCTCTCTCTCTCTTTGAGATTATCTTTGTTAAATGGAATGCCGGGTTCGGCGGTGTTAGCTGATCCGGCACCTGGTACAATGGATTCTATTTTGCTCATCTTGAGTATCGTTCAATCGACTTATTCATTTCTGTTTTAAATCGACAAATAATTTTGTTTGCACAGTGCAGTGCTAGGCCTTCGGACCCCGATATTTTTTAAGAGCATACCGAAACTAAAAAAATCCCCAAAGGACTAGGCCCTATCACATCGTAAAGGTACTTTTTGATACCCAACATATTTTCACCCCAAAGTGAAATTTTGAAAAAAGGTCAATTTTTATGAAGTCCATATGTCATAAACCGTTTGGAATTTTGTTTTTATATCTTTGGCATCTAGTGCTTCAAAAGTGCAAAAACTTTAAAGAAGGTGCAATTTTTTCATGTTTTTTTGCCATAAACGGCTAAACTACTGGGAATTTGAAAAATCTTTCTTGTGCGAAGTAAACCCAAACTACAATATAAACAAATCTCTAGTACACGCCAGCTTCATATGAACACCCCTTCATACCGTTTTGATACCATAAAAGTTATCTCTTCTAGATAACACTTTGTATTCATTATGAACAGTAGCGGATCCAGGGGGGGGGCTATAGGGCTGAAGCCCCCCCCTTACAGCTCAAATATATAAATTCACCAAATATATGGAAAGAGCAATTTTAGAAAGGACGATTTCAAAAAAAGTTCACATATATGGATTGTTTCTTAAAGTCATAAAGACCGTAAAAAATCGAATTAAATATTTCAATTAGTTTTGAATAGCCGCCATTCTAGACGTGGAAACAGTTTAAGTGAAGTTTGAGAAGCAACACGTTCCTGAGTTACTGCTTACATCAGGGTTCACCAAGAAGAGAGCTCAAAAAGTGACTTTCTAACACACAGTGAAGAGGGGACTTCGGCAAGCATCGGTGTAAAGTATCGGAAAGCTGGCTACTCCCTTGCATGACGACGAGATTTGGATTGGCAAGATATGTTAACTAATTCGTAAGTTGAGTTTATGATTTCTTTGTGAACATTTACCAGCGCTTGACGTTTTCCTGTTGAGTCTGTCCTCAAACATAATAAATAATAAATTCATGTGTCATGCTCGGTTTCGGGGCAATTATTTAAGTCCCCCACAAAAATATTGTAAGCTTCTAAAATTTTTTGAACTGTGTGCTTGGTGCAAGTGCTGGATTCAAACGCTCAAGAGCCAGAATGTCAAGTAATTTTGGCTTAAATCTTACACACAATAAATAAATCCACAGTTTTTTCAATCGCACTCATGAGCTGTGCCGCCATTGTGAGGACTTGCTGCTCCTATTATTCTTAGGCTTTTCTAATAGTCCAATAATGAAAAGCAGAGTTCCTCACATAGCCCCTTAAAGCCGACCACATAGAATTTTTTTTATATTTTAATCCGTCCGATTACTTTCTAAGTTGAAGTAACTCTATAGGGTTTGTGCCAGAAATCTCTACAGCTTTTCGTATAAACGTTAGCATTTTATATTAAAGCTGTTTGAGTTTATATGTTAAAGGGCTCAAATATGCACGGCTACTAAATTAGATTACAAAAGTTGAGCGGTTTGAAACCGCTGATGCGTACGGTTTTCCTTCCACATAATCTAGTTCGCGGTCTGATTCTTGGCACTTTGCAAATAAAGTAGTTCCAGTTTAGTTTGAACTGCAATCGTTTATACGAAAATCTCTAGAGATTTCCAAACACCCCTTTATATAATTTCTTGCTAACATTAAACATCTGAAAAAAATAGTTGGTAGTCCTTTGTCTCTTCGTATTTAACGTACTTTAAGTTTTTCGATATCAAATTATTGCCCAAAAATTATTAAGAAAATTTTAGTTTTGCACAATATTTAGCATACTAATTTCTTTTCGTTGGAAAATAGCAAAGAAGTTAGAGTGGATATTAAAAAATTATTTAAGTCAGCTTTTTGTTAATTTACAGACATTTTGGAGGTTAATATTGTTGAAAATGTAAAAAAATGACGTAAATATCTATAGTTTTTGGCCTATAACAATTATAAGCGCAATGATTTTACCAACTATTTTTTCTGAGACGTTTAATATCAGGTGCCAATTTTTCAGAACTATTTAAGTTTGTGGAACTACCTGATATTATTAAAACTAAACCCATTTTTTCCATATTAAAATCCGAAAATCTCTATCTTATGAGCAAAATCAAAACTTCGTGTTTGGTTTTTCTGCAACGTCTCTCAATGAAGCTTACATTAAAAAAAATTTGGTTGGAATAGGATTCTGAATGTGGCCCAAAAACTGTAAAGAATCCTCTCTTTAATTTTGTGAAAATATCTTGTAAACGTGCTGGGGGATAACGGACAATTTTTTTCAATTCAACGAACAAAAATACATATGGAAAAATTGATATCTCCTCTGGTGCAAAACTCTGGTCTTTTTTGTAAGCCTGAGTAATTAGATCAAGATGCATTTGATATGAAATGAGAACCAAACTTCAAAATATTGGCGAAAACTTAAGTTATAAAAAAAACATTTACGATTTTTGGGCCAAAATATCGCCCTAGTCGTCATGCTCCATTGGAAGGGGCACTCCTGTTTGACGCCTTGGTTTGAGGTATTATATACATGCATGAGATTTGGCTACAATACGATACCAGAAAAAGACTAAAATTACACAAATAAATATACAGTTTTCGTTGTAAAATAATTTTTTTTGAGCCCCCCCCTTAGCCAATTCCTAGATCCGCCACTGATTATGAACTTTAGTTCTCAGTACCTATATTAAAGGTAAAAAAAAAAGAAAAAACCTAATTTTTACCGAAGGTTAAGGTTTTAATATCTTTGATGCTGATTCATGGACTGACTCTGTACTTCCAGAACTAGACAAATTATCCATCTATACGTGTTTTCACTATATCCAGTGTCTTCTGGGTTTTCGACGCCTTAATCCTCATACTGGCATACTTTGTGGCTCCACCAACAAACCTCCGAGAGCAATGCATTCAGCTTCTTGCCTTGATATCTTTTTTCCATTGGCATTGTAACCTGGTGGAATCGATCCACTTGTTCGTCCGATTCGGTGGGCAATTGTTTAAAAAAAACATCCAGATGGTGATGCAAAAAATGCAATATCTATCTATACAAAACTGTAGGAGATAGGACTTTGTCAAATTGCGGGTGCGGTAAAATAAACTTGATATGCCTGCAAGTAAATATAAGAAGTATATGTCCTATATGTACATGTCAATCCCGTATATCATGTTTGAGATGTGTTTGTTCATACGGACAGAAAGGCGGACTTGGTTTATTGACACGGCTGTTGATGCCGATCAAGAATATTTATACTTTATAGGTTCGGAAATGTATCATCTCTGTTTCATACTTTTGCACAAGCTTAATATAATTAGGTACAACGTATACAAAAAACTGAAACTGTATGGGTACCAAAGTTTCGGTTTCGTTCTTGTATTATCGGTTATAACAATAACGGTAAATGGTATTCGGTTCTCAAAAAAATTTGTATAGGGTCCTTTTCCGGAACGCGATTAAAAACTGTTTATTTCGGTTAACGGTTCCGGTATTGAGCTTTGAAAATAACACAAACCGTACCCGTATACCGAAAAGAACCGATTAAAGCTCAGAAACAGAACAAAACAGAACTTTTTACCGAAACATAAACTTCGGTACGAACCGGAACCGAAATCCGATTCGGTTTGATTCCCTGTTAAGCAGTGATCTGGAAATTGATGCGTTGGTTTACCGGTTTAAGACTGGATCGCAACCAGAGTTAAAAAATGAATCGAAGGCCAAAAAGGGTGAAGGCTATGAACTGGAAATTTTGTTATTAGGTTGAAAATATGAAATTTGATACCTTCCCAAATCAAATTTGCTTTGGATCGTGCTCAAATGTTCTATTTTGAATACAAATGATCTCTCAGGACTGAATATATGAAACTTTGTTCAATTCCTAATCAAACCAGAAAAATATTACAGAATTTTGTCCAACGTACAACGGTTCTAAGGCCCCCTTAGTTGCTATCATATGCAATGTTTGAATGTCCGGGAAGGGAAGCTGCGGTCCAATCCTATTAAATATTTGCTGTTTTGATGCCTATATAGCCTGCCATATTGCATTCCTTGCTATCTCAAACGACTTCAGACGCCTGTATATAAATATGTAATTAAAATGAAGAATTCTAGACCAGAGTGGCCTTTTGAAAGTTAGAAAAAAGCTGTCAGTAGCCTACACCTATATTCATAAGATCGGGTTCTATTTCTGGTCAATCTTCTCTTGATTCGCTTTATCAACTTTTGAAGTTGTTGATCAGCTGTTCCATACTGTATCGCCGAGGCACCTCTACATATTATTTGTTGTATATTTAAACCAGGTTCAGTTAACAAAGTTCATTTTATTAACAGAACTCCATTTTCGTGTGAGTTTGTAGAATTAATTGTATGCTAAGGAGAATTTCTATTATTTCTTGGCTTTAGGATCCCAGGCCTCCACTTTGGGGGGTGTTGTGGTGTATGGCATGTAAGCCTCTGCAAAAATGATTGATTAGAGACCAACTCAACAAAATTTTAGTTACACAAATTACCCTTAGTGCCCGACAGATTCTCACTGTGATCGGCAATCCATTTGTATTTGGGTCGGGCACCATCGCGGTTGGGTGGCAAGTCGGTCTGAAAGGCACAAAATGTTTACAAAAATCTTTTTTTAACTAAATCGAAACCCAGCAACCCCCACCTTGTAGTGCATCCAGCCAAACCACTCGGCGGGTATCTGGGAGCCATCATAGTTCATGTTGACGTGGGGAGCAAACTCTACCCAGCGATTGCGACCATAGAAATAATACGGGTTCTCAAAGTATTGATTCCCATACTTGTCAATACCCACCAGTGTGCCTATTTTAAGGTCGTCATTTCTGCAAAAAACATAATTTAAATGTTTTGCTCAGCTTATATAAGATTGGGGATTACCTATATAACTTCAGGTAGGTTTGTTTTAGTCCGCCAGACTCGCGTATGATCTGGAACAGCTTGGTCAGCCGATTAAGGCCCAGAAACTTAGCCATGCTGTGGAACAAGTCTAGTTATATTTAGGAGAAATTAATATTTGGGAATTGGACAGAAAAAAGCACTCACTTGCAACAAAAACAAAGTTAATAGAGATGGAACTCGGACGATATATCAATCGATAGTGTCAAAACTATCGTTTGAATAATAATGGAAAAACTTTGAAACTGTTTAAGTAGTTTACAACCAGATTATAAAGACAAAATACTCTGCGTTTGTTTTATTGAGACATTGTTAACCATTAGATATTGAGCGGTTATAGCTCGTGACAATTACCAGTCACCATTAGAACTGTCATCTCTGTGCACTTGTTCTCTAGTCTGGCAACTCTGTTTGTGCTATCATCTGTTTGCCGTCTTTCGCTTTCTGATTCATATTTTTATTAAAATTATAAAAAAAATACTTGAAAATTACATCTAAAATAATATGGCCAAGAACACCTCAAGCAGCGCCTTTCGTAAAATCGATGTCGATCAATACAATGAGGATAATTTCCGTGAGGACGATGGCGTGGACAGTGCCGCAGTTGGACCGGATGAGAATGAAATCACAACATTGCTGACACAAGGCAAGGCGGTGGAGGCGTTGCTCTCAGCCCTGCAGAATGCCCCGCTGCGTTGTAAGAACCAGAATGTTAAGGTATTAGAGGAGTCTCCAGGTGTATTACTAAGACAACAACTAAGTGTGCTTTTGTGTTTCCTAGGACCACGCCCTCAATATCACACTGCGAGTGCTGTTATCAATCAAGTCCACCCAGATGGATCAGGCCATTGATTCGGTAGAGCAGAACGATTTGACTGATGTTTTAATGAAATATATTTATCGTGGGTTTGAGATACCCTCGGAAGGCTCCAGTGGTCATCTACTGCAGTGGCATGAAAAGGCCTTTGCCAAAGGAGGCGTTGGATGTATTGTGCGCGTGCTGTCGGATACAAACCGTGCTTAGGAAGAAGTACATAGTCAGGAAAGGCGGATGTAGCAACTGGGCATAGCAAACACTATTTATCAAAGCATTTAATCGACACACACACACAGGTTTTGTCATAACCAACTAAAGCCCTAGAACACACTTCAGATGCCGTTAAACTAAGAAAACAGTTAAAAACCCCAGAAGCCTCAGCCCATTGTCCTTGTTTCATTTTGCCCGCAATACACAAATGACAAGTTTTCCAAATTAGATTTTAAATCGTATTCAAGTATTAAAGTTTTTATTACAAAAAATAAAATAGTTAAGTGATTTAAGGTGGAAAATGGTAAGCAGGTAAGCTAGAATCAGCTAAGGATAGAGTTTAAGAAAAGAAGAACTAATACATGTGAAATTTTAGTTTATATTTCAAAGAATCAATGAGAGAGCCATTCTCTCCAATCCCCATGTGCCAAATCCTTGCTTTAAGTCAAAGTTAGAGTCGGCCATGGTAGCAAAGTCAAACGAAGTGTAAAGCTCTAAATCGGGGGCCGGCAAATCACGCATGCTCATTTTGTCGGTGTGTCGACGTCGCTGCTGCAGAGCGTTCTTCAAATAGTTGATAGAATCGTGCCGGACTTTGCTCTAAATGCTTCGGCAGCGGCCGAACAATTAAGAATCTCTTCTGGCAGCTCCACAATCTCTGTTTATATGTAAGCAAATATTTTCTCTGTTGTCATTGGCAACTTTTCTGACTGATGTACCTCAGGAATGAATGCTTTTTTCAATGCTTTAATTGGATGTGTGGAGTGATGAATTTTAAGCAATAGCTTCTCTGAACTTATACAAAGCACTTAAATTTTCTGTTCGAACTTGGATGAAAATAAACCAAGATTTAAATTAACTTTAAATTAGGTATAATTACCGAACCGATTTCGAACACAAATTGTTGTCAACTTAATCAGGATCCCAACAAATTTGTAGTGTTCATAGATTAGTCTCGTTCAGAGAATGTAAAATGGTTCCCATTCCCATCCCGAACCTAAATTTTAGATAGATAGTTTCTTCTTCATTGACTTTATGCACCTTGTTCTGGTTTCGCCTCTTTTGGATGTCAGTTTAAGTGGAACTGGAATCCAAGATCTGCACGCTATCTTTCTGCTGTGATGACTGTAGTAGTAGCTCTCTCCTTGTTCCAGGCTTACAATATTTAACAATATTTATACTAAAAATTATAATTTTTCGAATTGAAATTAAATTAATGGATCCCCAAGCGCAGGCTTCCGTTTGCGCGATTGTGCTTTCTACGTAATTATTTAAAGTTCTTTCAAAAAGGTAACTTGCGTTGACTTTAAAGTTTCGGATTTTTCGTATAGAAACAATATCATGTTCTGATGCTACGGTTTTCCCAATGATGACGAATTAAAACTTCCCTTCAAGTAGGTATTTTGCCACTATATTTGGTTGGCGGTTTCCAGTCATTTGCTAACATTACACTGTGCAACACTAAAAGTTGATACGGTCGAGACCAAAAAATTCTGAAAGGGTATGATAGTAGTACAAAAACCTTCCCTGGGTTTGGTCTGGTTAGCTGCCGATTTCTTTTTATAGCACTTTGAAGTTTTAAGCATATGATTGGGACTTGTAACTTCCTATCTCGTAAACTATTTGGAATTTCGCCTTGACGTCTGAAAAGAAGTTGTTGCTCTTGACTTGGTTTACAAAACATTTCTGTAACAAATCAAAATAGTCACATCTTTAAACTCAAAATTGCAAAAATGTCGTAAATTCATCATGTTATCCCCTCATTTTGTACTGTTTTTCAACTTTTTCTTGAAAACTTTAACGAATTTGACCAAGCAATGAAGGACGAAAAAGTAGCATAGACTAACGTAAACAATCGGTTAGAACATACCAACTTCATTCGAATGGTCCTTCATATAGTTAAAGACCCTAAAAGATGAATAATTTCAACCAAAACTCGAAAAACAGTTTTTGGTAGAAATTGGCTGACACTATCAAAAGTTTCGATTGTTTTGTATTAATTCAAAAAAATTGTCCAAAAATATAACTTAAAAAATGTAGCTAAAGAAATTTAATTTATGTACTTTTTTACCGATAAAATAATTTTTTTTCGAATTTTTTTGACAGTTTTTCATGCTTTTGGTCTTTTTACTGTATTAAAGAGTACTTAAATGAAGTATGTTCGTACTAACGGTTTGTTTATTTTGGTCTAAGCAACATCTTTTACCTACATTACTTGTCCAAATTTGTAACGGATTTCAAGAAAAAGTTGAAAAACTGAAAAAAGTTGTGAAAAATTGATTTTTTTTGGACATCTTTTGTTATTTTAAGTACCAAGACGTAATTTTTTTGATTTGCTACTGAGAAACGTTTTGTAGGCTAAGCCAAGAGCAACAACTTTGCTAAAGACACAAAAGCAAAATTCAATATAGCTTACGAGATATGAAATCAGTAATCCTACACTGAAGCTGAAAAGTTCAAAGGTCAATAAAAAGAAAACGGCAGCTAATCAGACCAAACCCATGCAGCGTTTTTATACTACCATCACACTCTTTCAGAATTTTTTGGTCTCGACCGTATCAACTTTTTTGAGTTCAAAAATGTGTCACAGTGTTATCAAAGCAGTGTTGAGCAAATTTTAATAGGTATTAGTCGTTGTTTATCTTCAGTTTATACAATTAACAATTTATTAAGTGCCAAATTTTTGAAAAATTTGATTCAAAACTAACAATTGTATTTTGTTCCTTCGTTAATTAAAAAATACGTACGTAAATTAAAACAAGAGCTTAATTCATATATAGAATTTTAGAGGAGTGATAATATGTAGGGGAGAGTGGGGGGTTGTAATCATAGTTTTGTTTTTCGAACTTCGCCAAAAATCAATATTTTTTCGATCTGTAAATTTTGTATTTTAGGTAAAAGATGCACAAAACTTTCCTCATCACTAGCTTTGAAAAATAGATTTTTGGGATTTTTTTATTTCATATTGAAAAAAATTGATTTTTTGAAATTTGAAAAATTTGTGGGGGGTTGTGAGCCACCCATCAAAAAGTTCAAAACTCGTGTTTTTAAAAAAACCCATTAAAAAAAAAAAAAAAAGTTTTTCTCATATTCTGAATTAAGAAATATCAAAGAAGAGTGAAATTTGATTGAAGGCATCAGGCTTGTTTTCTTTTATTTACGAGCACTTTTTGCTGGTGGCTGTTCTATTGTTAGCCTTCTTAACAGTTTTTTTTACGTCTTTGGAAAGTTTTTCCTCTGTTTTATTGCGCATCATTGCGATATTCTCTTTGAAAGTCAAAACCGACTTTTCTTCCAAATGGCCCATATTTCATTTTTTTTTTGGTGACGTCACATAACCAAAAAAAAAATATTATTTAAAAAAAATATATATTTCTATCAAAAAGGCAATTGACCAAGGATATTTCCCTCATACTTATGATATTACGAAACAAATTTTGTATAACATTTCCAAGTCAAAAATGAAAAATAAAACTTTTTTTTTGAAAAAAAAAGGCGAGTTCTGCTTCACAAACTTAAAGAACGTGTAGACTGATCGGTTGCTAGCCAAAAGTAGGGTAATAAGAAGGGAGACACTTGACATAATATTCGCGTGGCTCACAACCCCCAGCGGCTCAGAACCCCCCCCCATTCTCCCCTATCATATTTAATTAGTTTTTTACTGTATAATAAAGCTCTCAGCAAGCACTTTAATTAGTGTTAAAGTGTTTATCAAGTGAAATTTGGTTTCCAAAATAATGACAAAATTGAAAGCTATTCGAACGTGACAAAAACAGAAGTGGTTTTCGGTAGCAGCTAATTAAAGACAACGTTGAGCGAAACCTAACACAATAACTAAGCCCAAATAGTTTGAATATCATATGAATGAATAATTCTTTGAAATGTATATTATTTGATTTTAAAATCTTAAGTAAATTTTTTGTAAAAAAATATTTATCTCTGTCGATACGTGACATTTTTTCCATCATCATATTTATGTGGATTCTTCTATAATGCGAAGCAAAAACTTACAGTTAATTACATTGGCTTAGTTTCTTATAGTTTCTTTTGCATTATTGTAAAGCCCTTTTTAGCATCAGAAAGATTTTTGATAGCGAAAGTACATGTCACTTTCTATAGTTACTTTTTTCCAAAAAATTAAGCAAATTTAATGTCTAAATAAGAAAAATCGCGCTACTTACATTAGTTTAATTTGATTCTTTCCCTATGAAAATTCGATCAATTAAAGTGTTTTTAAACACTTTAATTTTTTTGGTTCAGGTGGACCTTTTTTTGGAAATGCCCATATCCAACTTGGATCATTGGACGTTTTAGCAGGCTCCATTGGAATAAGTCATGGAGCAATGGGTACGTGATACTTATGGTGGTTGTTGTTATTGTAACGGTTGGGACGTTTCTTGTTGAGGCTGTAAAAGATGACTTCCCATTGACCGAGGTTGGCAATCCTTGGGCAGTGTACTGGACACTGCGTCGATTCCGGGACGAGGACCCGATTGCCGTAGGAACCGTATGAATCGGTGTGAATTGCAAGTAAGACAACCGTAGTCTGGAGAGAGCTCTGTTGTTCGCCAATACTAGCACACTTTTCTTTTCTATTAATTTGGCCTGCACTGATGTAAAGCTGGGTTCCCCAAGAAGTGAGCACGAAAATGTAACTGTGTCTCTCTCTAACACATAGTAAAGTATGACTTCGGCAAGCATTTGGTGTGAATCGGCGAGCTTGTTCGAGCCCCAGAACTTGGACTTTTATAGATAGAAAAAATGTAGTAAAACATGTTTTTTGAACCGAACCCTTTACTACTATTTTGCTTCGGTTCAGGTTCGGGCTCAAGGAGAAATAAATGGCAGCCCCGAATTTGATGCCGTTTTTTACCCCGTGTTTGTAACGCATAGAAAAGCATCTCCGACCATAAAGTATAATATCGACAGTGACGAGTATGAATAGCAGTCCGTCCGTCTCTATACTCCCCCGTCAGTTTAAAGATATCGCAAAAACTCCGAAGTCTTTGGTATAAATACGCTGACTCGGAACCGCCGGATCGATAACTATCTATAGCTTAGGAACGACGGTCGAAACTAGTTTTAGTGAGAAAAACTTTTTGTTTTTAGTCTATAGCTCCAACGCTCGTATTTATAGTTTTTAAGATCTAAACAAGGCTGCGAAATCGACAACTATAAAGAACCACAAGGGCGAAAAATTTTTGTCAATGTTTTCGCTCCCAACGCTCGTATTTATATTTTCCATTATTTACAAACAAAAATCTTTGTTTTCAATACTATCGACCAACGCTCTATTTTAGTTTTCATATTTCACATAATTTCAAAAATTTGGAAGTCGACCTCTTATATATACTCCATACAAACTGTGGCCTAGAGGAAGTACTCTTATTTTTTCAGTTCAAATTTTTTTGATGTGATTCGTAACATGCCGCAAAGCCAAAGATGCTCAGTAAGGTTTGCCATTTCACCATTAACAACGCTTGCAAATCATTAAATTTTATTATCAAAGTTCGTACACACCGCATGGGAAACCATGGACCAATTAAAAGGAGAGTATGTTGAGCGAAAATTCTCACATGTGATTTGACCCCTATTATTTGTAGGGAATAAAGTCCCTCGGGTATAGGGACAATACAGCGACATTGCAGCCCTGAAAGGTAACATTACAGCTGCCATTGATGAGATACCGCACGAAATCCTTACGAAACATTTTCTTGAAATAATCTGCAGTAATGAATGTATCGCTCCAAATAAATATTTTATTCAATATTGCAAATTTTCTGTATTTTTTTATTTATTTTTCAAAAAAGCAAACGCAACGTACCATCTATCTATCTTTCTTTCTCTCTATCTTTCTTTTTGACTTGCTCTTGCAGTCTAGAGGGCCGGATTTTTTTAATATACGGACAAAAAGGATATGTAAGCGTAGGATCAAAACGCTTACAAATTTTTATAAGGTTACAGGTACAGGAACAAAAACAGGTTGCCAGTTGGCTAGAAAAGTAACAAACCTAGTAGAATGAGAGCCAGTTAGGGTGAACCAAGGAGACGGCCTGTTAGTCGCCTTCCGTGAATCCAAAGGTCGAAGGGATGTCGTCTTTTGAGTCGCCTTCGTATCCTCTTTGTCGCCAGATCATTGGCGAGACGGTTAGTGTGGGCCACTAAGCGATCATTGTATCTGCTGGTGTGCTGGGAGCAAACTGGGAGAATGCCGAATACCGGGTTGCACCAAGCGTTCTGCGCAAGATCTTGCTCTGCATCGTCTCGACCTTTTTAATACAGGTGTCACAGGCAGTACCCCTAGAGGCAGATACCCCAGGTCCAGGTCGGTATGATTATTGACTTGATTATTAGAATCTTTTCGCGTAAAGAAAGCCCAAATCTCGGTATCAGAAGCCGGTCCAATTGGTTCGCCTTAGCATTAGTGACAGCCACAGCTTGTTTAATGTGGTCAGACCAGGTAAGTCTCCTATCCAGTGTTATGCCCAGGTTCGTTCAGCTTAAGCCTCGGGGTGTTACCTCTCTTTTTTGTAAAAAGTGCAGTGCTGACTTTTATCCGGGTTGACGGTAATGTTCCAGCGGGAAGCCCAAGCACTGAAGCCGTCCAAGACTTTTATATACGTTATTTTGTTGCACTAAAGCGGAGCTCGATATAAGTCAGATCCAGTTGTGCAGCGCAGATGTGCTGTTTGTGGATGGTAAGTAGCCAGATAAGTAAATAATATTGTTTCCTTTAGTCTGCTATTAAGTTATAATCAAACTCTTCATTGTTTTCTTTATTATTGGACTATTCAAAAATGTAATAAGTGCTTTTAAGTAACCTAAAAAAACAACTCAATCTCACATTGCTATGAAGCGGAAAAGGAGTATGCGGCTGCTTCTGCTGCTAAATGAAATCAAAATGCCCAAAAATGTGTCTCCTGATGAAAACATAAAAATGCCAGGATAAGTGAATACATATAATGGTGACGACGAGGAGTAGGAGTAGGGTCTCTGCATGCAATTTTTTTTGTTTTTATGAAACATTCAACAAATGGTTTAAGTTCTCGTTTACAAGTTGACTTCAATAAATATGTATGTTGTGGGTATGATGCTCGTTTAGGAGTTGTAACACTCTACCACATGTGAGTCTCGCGTATTTCGCTAATGATGTGATTCGCTCTGGTCAGAGCCTGCAAAAGAACGAATTAATTTAAGAACAAATTTATGGAATTGTAATTAAAAAACTCACCTTCAACATATCCGCCGCCTCTTTTCGGCGCACCGCAATATGATCGGACTCATTAAGCAGCGTTTCGGCTCGATCCGATTTATAAAGATGTGTGACCAGTTCGCTTTGCAAATTATCCTTAACATAGTTAACCAGAAAATGCATAATAGCCTTTGGTACAGAGTCTTGTATGGATTTGCGCACTATATAGAAATACGATTTAATCAGACGCTCTGGAATCGGAATGTAAATAAGATTAGTTTTATTTACGAAAAAGTGTGAGTGAATTAAGCCCACCAATGACATCACAATCCTTTTGCTCCTTGTCTGTAAGACGACGTGGATTATTATTCGCCGGCACATCGGGCAGTAGATTGACTGGCTTTACAGGACTAACAATATTGTTATGAACTGGCGTATTGTTGGCCGAATTTTCCAGGCTATCGGGACGCGTGGGTGCGGGCGGTAAAATATTGGAAAGCCAAGATGAGCCCGTTGAGTTTTCACCTACGTGGTTCTATAGAAAAGAAAATATTGATATTAAATATTTTAAAATGTGAAAAAAGTGAAATTGAAATATTTAATTGATTCCAAATCAGGTATCAAAACAATTAACCAAGCTTCTCCTTTTATCCATGATATGAAGTTAGTTGTAAGATTTACGAGAAAAAGTGACTTCCACTGAATTCCTTTTCAAACAAGATGTATAGGAATATATCACACAGTTGTCGTTTAGAATATGGTTCCATAGTCCCGAGTTGAATTAGTTTCAAAGATTTTATATTTTTCATTTAAGGAACGACCTTTCATTAAATAATTACTTTTTTGGTGGGAAAAAATTCGACTGAATCCAAAAAATGGAAAGTCAAGAATAATTTACAACTCTTGTCGCCCTATTCAGCCAGTGATTTTTTATGATTTTGTGGTATACCGAAAAATTTAAGTCCGTGAGAAAACTGAAGCCGCAAAATATGGAAAAAGTTTTTGGAGGCTCTAAGAATAATATTCGTAGAAAAGTAAAAGCAATGAGTAGTCAGTATTACTTTGGCTTATTGAAGCGTTCTGAATTTGATCTTCTACCAGCACACCCATGGCCATGCATGACTACAATGGCCGAAATGAAAGAATTGCAGCAACTGAAGCTGTTTTTGAGTATCAAGAGATAAGAAAACTTAAGGGCTTCCACCTTTTAAGAACCCGCCCCCTGGATCCGCAACTGGATGCAAGAATGGCAAGATAGAGATATATGCGCCGAACCTTCAAGAATTCTGTTTAGCCATAAAAAGGCTAAAGATTAACAATTCAGCTGACGCTGATGAGCTGCCCTCTCAATTGTTTATGGCTGGAGGCGAGGAATTGGTAAGGTGCATGCACCAACTCCTTTGTCGAATATGCCCGACGATTGTAATTTTTTTTAGAAAAAAAGAGAACCTGCGGTATGCGCCAACTACTGAGAATCAGTGTCTTATCCATATATTCTGTCGCTTAAAAGCACACTGATTAGACCATAAAAGTGTTACTTTACACCTGATAAATTCACCACAGATCAATCTTCATATTACGACAATACCTGGAAAATTCTACGAGAAAGATATACCAACCCACCACCTTTTTGTCGATTATGAAGCCGCCTTCGACACACCGAAAAGCAAGGTTACACCAGCAAAGTACATTCGTCTTTGCATGATGACGTTGAAACGTACTCAAATCTCCGTACAAATAGCAAGAAACCTCTACGAGCCTTTTGATACCAAAGAGGTTTGTGACTTCTTTAATCTGCAACATCTTTTATAATGATGTATTGGCCATGATATTGACATTAGAGCCCCCAAAAGGGCAGTAAGCAGGAAGTTTTACGACAAGACAAAGTACGTACCACACACAAAACATCTATGAGCCTTGGGCAATTTGTGAACGTAACTTTAAAGAGGATATTGTCTACCTCGGAACCATGATAACCTGCGATAACAACACCAGTCTGAAAATCCGAAGAAGAATCATCAGCGAATGAAACGGCGATTGCGGATTTCGAGCGTACGATTATATGGAGGAGTTTTGGACCTTTGAAAGTTAGCGAGCAGTTTCGGATCTGAGCTGTATGAGCTCTAGGTGTACACTAGTGCAGTCAATCGCATCAAACAACAATGGATATGGATAAACAAGCTCCATTAAAGAGGTCTACGAAAGAAAATCAAAAGACTTTAAGTTAAAAAGTTGGGGGGTACGACATCTACAAGCTTGGTGTGAAAAACTGGTGCCAGCTCGCAAGGAGCAGAAGGAACTGGCGGGCGTTAATAACTGCGACCGGGACCGTCAAACGGTTGTGATGGCCATTCAAAAGGAAGAAGAAAAATAGACAGCAGAGTTATGGCGTTTCAAAGTCAAAATTTCGAAAATATTCACACCAGAATGGTGGGTATTGCGTGTAATTTAAACTAAAAAAATTTGAAAGTCCGTAAACAGATACCATTTAAATTTTTACAACCATTTTTTGGAAAAGTGGTTCTGAGGTAATCGCATTTAAAATTTCATCAACTGTTTTCGACGAAATAAAAATAACTTTTAATCGATTTCAGATATGTATTTGACAGAGGTCCGGAATAACTCTCAACACAAACTTTCAAAGTGTTTCTCACTGAGTTTTATCATTTATTTTTGTGTTATTTGTGTTTTCTGTTAAGCCCCATACGGACGAAAAATTCGTTTTTACAGTATTTCATATAATTAGAAACACCTTGGCTTTGCTTTGATGTTCATGTGCTGTTAGAAAGTGTTTCTATTTATGTGAAATACTTAAAAACGAATTTTTCGTCGAAATCCGTGAATGGTTTAACGAAAAATGTTGAGAAAAATTTATCTGTTATTAAATAACACTTAAAAATAATATTTATGCTCTAAGTGTCTTTTGATAACAGTTAAAGTATAACAGAAAAAATAAGTAAAAAAGTTAAGTGGAATTTCTCTATTAGTTATGTAATAACTACTTTGTAGATGTGATTGGGAATAATGTTTTATACCAGCGGTGGGCACGAAACTTAAGTTTGAGAGCAGCCCAACTACAAAAACAGTAAATACCAACATTATCAGATAAAATCAAGTTGGTTTTTGCAGACATCTACTTCAGTTCAGAGCGAGTCTCGATAGATCCCACTGCACCTGCTTCACCCAGCTGGCGCCGTGCGTCGATACGCATCATTTTCGACTTGGTCGAGAGTAGAGTTTGTCTGGCATTATTACAATTTTTGGTCCTTTTTAGTATATTTCCGCGATAAAATAATTTGTCAAACCCAAAAGTGGTTTGAAGCATTCTTTATGACTTTGACCTTGTTCTTTACCATTCGTCATCCATGGTATTTAGCGCGGTTGAGTATTCTCATAAACATGGCTATGTAGTTATGTGATATATTAAGAAGTGATATATAAAGCTCGCATTTCTGTGTGAATTCGCATTTCTTCGGGGTGTGAGCGACATTTTTCAATGACTATTATTTGCTTTCGCATTGTTGATTGAGTGTGGTCACTTGTGGTTTTGAAAAGCAGTTTCTTAGGCACTTAGCGGTCTTATCACCACGGAGGTCCCGTAGCTGTGAACTGCGCTTACGCATTGATTCTTATGTAATTTTCCAGCGCTTTCTACCCACAAGGTGAAACTTCCTTCACAAATCGCTTGTAACTACTTCTGCCGAGCACTGTGGTATAACCGCGGTAAGAAATTTACAGAAATTAAGTTCGCTGTGTTTAATTTTAGGTCCTTATCGCTGTGAATGAAATTTAGTGTTAAAAATGCCCGTTCCATAGACTTTGAATGAAAAAACACTTATACTTTTCTCACAATAATAAGTGTTATTGAAAAACACTTAACAGAAAAAAATGAAAATATGTGTTTCTCACTGAGATAAACACTTTCTCTCGAAAAATAAGTCACTTTCACTGAGTTAAACACTTATACTCAAAAAATAAATCACTCTATCTATTTGAGAGATATTTCAAAGTGTTTTAAAATAACAGGGTTATTTTACAACACTTTCATTTTGAGTGAGATATTCCGGACCTCTGGTATTTGATGAATTTGGCTTTTAGCTTTCATGGAAAATTTTTTTATTAAAATCGGTTAAATAGTTCTCCAGAAATTTGGGTGAAAATGCGTTAAAACATGGTAAAAAAAAAATTTCGAAAAATGTCCAAGTGTCCCCAAAGCGTTATTCCATACGAACCAAGTTACATAAAGGAAAATAGTATGCTTGTTAGAATGTGAATATGCAATACAAGTCCGCTGACGACATACCAATTGCTATTCCAAAATTGTTGTATTAATTCTCTGTTGATTTGTGTTGATTCTCAAACTTTGCCGTTCGGATCCGGCGTTAAACTGTAGGTCCCTATCTCTTGTGCGAAAAATTTAAGGCACACACGCCAAGAGGTTGAGAGAAGCTTGGCTGGCCTTGTGTGGGGGAGGAAATCTCTCTCACTAACACAACAGAAAAAGCCAAGCTGGGGAACACACACACACAAGGTACTGGCAACCAACGTCGTTCCCATGTCTGCCGGTTTTTTGCTATCATGTCGTTTAGGAATTCCCAAACGATTATGGCAGCGCTGCTGGGTGGGAGTCGTGGGGCCAGTACAGCAAGCGAAGGTCACTGAGATATGGTAGAGATATCATTGAAACAGGCTGTATGACCAACTAGCTTCACTTGTGGTGTGATGTGTTCCTCGTTTTTGGAGTTATGCGCAAGCATTACGAGACCTTGAGCCAGCATAATATTGATGGTTTTAGAGGATGTTTATAAGACCCTAATAGAACGTTAGAGCAAATAAAGAAATTTTCTGAAGCCAGTAAAGAAGGTTCGGTGGAAATCCAAGTAGATACAGTTTGTGAAGGTGGAGATCATATAAGATAGAGTCGAAAGCCTTGCTAAAATCTGTATTAATTACATCACTTTGCGAAATAAAACACATAGTCGCAATAGAAGTAAACTCAATGAAGTTTTTATTAACCAGAGATTAAAACCCAAACTAATTTCGGTTTCGGTCAAGGCATTTATGATGCCCTAAAGCTTATTTTAACTGCATGGGTAACCAACAAGCAAACTGTGTCCGTTTCCCATGATATAACCTCAACCAAACTTTATCTATTAGCAGTGTTAGACACCACAACCGATATCGAAATGCGTTCGGGATTTAATCTCTGGCAGAAACAGAAAAGAAATTAGCATGGGAAATAAGCTAAATTCGTAAGAATGTAGATTAGTAGTTTGATATCAGCTTTCAAATTTCGAAGAAAAATGACTAAGGTCTTTTAAATGTGAGTTTTTTTAAACTTACCTGTTCATGTCCATCATTTTGTTGATGTTGTTGTTGTTGCTGCATCTGCTGTTGCTGCTGTTGTTGTTGGTTTGTGCTGTGTGCGGAAACCTGTGGCGACATATGATTACGTGGCGTATTGGTTCGACGCTGTCCCATATTCAACTGTGAGTAGGGATCATTGTCAGTCTTCAGTAGGCTGGGCACCAAGGCCGCATCTTTATGAAAATCAGGATGTTTGGTATTAATATAGGCCAATTCAATGGCCACAATATTCTCCACCATCACATTTGTGGCTGGGAGACGACGACGCAGCAATTGGGTAACCACATCCACAATCTTTTCATGCAGCTTGGGGAACCGCAACATCTCCTGTTGCACCTCATTGCCACAATGTTGAACAATGCGTTGCATTTCCTCGTGTATCAGCTCCACACAGCGCAACGAAGGCTCCTCCAGACGTCGGATTTGTCTTTTGACCAGCAACTCAAATGAAACCTCCGGCACAAATAATGCAGGACGTGGTCCTGTGGCATTCCTGATGGCTGTTAAAATATCCATCTTGCTTAAACCCGCCAGCGGGTGAATCGAGTCCAAGACGCGTCCAAAGGTTTCATGAAATATATAACAAATACGTGCACCGCCACACAATTCCGTGGTTTCTATATTACGTGCTGTGCCCTCAATGGTGGAGCAATAGGCGCTGGCAAATTTGGTGATAATCTGCAAGAGAGTTTGACTCTTGTCGGACACATCTTCGCCATAGGAATTCAGCAGCGATTGGAATTGGGTGGACATGATGTTGACGCGTGTCTGTGGGGACAAACAAACTTGATAATCTAAATGGGTAAACACATTTGGGTTAAACCTACCTTCAAATCAGGCAAACAATCCCTGATATGATGCATCAGCAGACGATTCAAGGTTTTGGCCAAATAAGGAGTACCATTTCGTGTGGCCAGAGTGGGATATTTGCGTTGCAAATAGGCTGCCTCATCCTTAAGCTGCTCATCAATGTGCTTGTTATCCATAATATCCTTTTGCGAGCGATTCATTACACCAATGATGCCCAATTTGACCGGAATGACTCGACCACAGAGTATGTCAATGGCATCGGTGCCAGCGTCCATTAGATCCAGTTTGGTAACCACTGCCAGAGTGCGTCTACCATCTGGATCCACATCTTTGCTCAATTTCAAAGCCTCACTGGTAGCCATGTCCGTATTGGCCGCGGTAACAGCCAAAATAATGGAATTGGGATTCTCAATGTATTTGACGACCAATTCTTTGATTTGATTTTCAATATCCTCGGGTTGATCACCCACTGGGACCTTGGTGATGCCCGGCAAGTCCACTAAGGTGAGATTGACCACACGGGTGGAGAATATCTTAAGATTGATGGGTTCCGGGCAAATGCCCTTGTTGCTGCCAGCCGCACGTTCCGTTTCATTTTCGATTTCACGACGGATTTCATTGAAATCTGTAAAGCATTTCTTCGAGTGCAGGAAACGACCCCATTCCTCGGAATTGGAGGTGCCTTAAATGAAATAAAAGGTAATTAGTAGGGGTTTAATAGGGATTTAACGAATTGGCTTACCATTCTCCGCCGAACGATGTTCACGATCTTCTAGGGGACAGTAGATCAATTGGAGTATCAAGGGACGACGGGTGACTATGCCCGTGCCACGAGGCAAAAACGAACGTCCCACAACACTTTCAATTACGGAACTCTTACCCGAACTCTGCAATCAATAAAGGAAATGAATTCATAAATAAGAAATGGAAATAAGTACAGTAAACACTTGTTACAAAGGCCCAATATAATATAAATGTTGTTAATATTTTCAAATTAAAAAATTGATACGTTCAAAATCTAAGAGGAAAGGATGGTAGATGCAGCCTCTGCTCAAAATAAGATCAGTCCCCCCTAAGCGAGTCTCCACTGTACTGCACGCTCAGCGTGCAACAAGGAAATTTGGTCAAGTTAATGCCCGCGATTAGCAAATACCCCACACACATACATACATAAGCATGCATGTGTTGCTATCTGTCATCTATCTACGCCACCAATTCAATGGCTAGCTCACATTTCGTCAGTGGGGGAAGTGCAGGTTGTCATTTAAAAAAAAAAAGTATGAATCAAAGTACAATTAAAGCGGCGATCAAAACAAAAGACGCAAAGCCTTCGTTACAGTTATGTTAGTATGTTTGTTTGTATGTATGCCGGAATGTGTCACAAGCAGCTGCGTTTTTGTGTTAAATGCTGAGGTATTGATTTTTCATGGCTGGATGAAACTTTGGGCCTAAATTATGTAAACAAACGGCAGTTGTCTGTCATAAGGAATAGCCGGCATCCACATCCAAGCATACATACAAACTCCCGTTATATAATTTAAAGGGGGCCGCTACTTTTTTATTTTTTGTGCAACTCCTTTTATGGGTCAGTCTATTTTTTTTTTGTCCGATTTAAGGTTGGGCTGCTGACGCCGCTGCCACCTCCTCTGCAGTTTGGCTTACCTGACTGCCAAGAACAACAATTTGCGGCAATTGTATTGAATCAGAGCCCACGGTGTTGAACACATCTTGCAATTTGTTTATAACTGGAATTAGTGCTTCCATTCTGTGCTCTGGTTTAAGTTTAATAATTTCGCTGTATGATTTTTATTTTAATATTTTAACACACACATTAAAATCACCAGAGGGGCTGAATCGGATTAAGTTTTTTTTTGCAAAAACGACCAGGGCTGCAGCATATAATTTGTTTTTTTTTCTTACTAAGTGAACTGGCCACCTTGTTGAAAATTGATTCTTGTCTGTGTGTACTAAATGTTTGAAGTTGCACATCTCTAGAAATAAGCAGGTCTGGCCGGTTTTTCGAAGCAAGCAGCCCGCCTTTAACAACTAAATAAATGTGCTTTTTAATTTATAGAAAATTAAATCAATAAAAATTCTATAATCATTTTCTTTTTTTGACTTTGTTAATTTTGAATTTTATTGTGCAAGAATAACTTTTAAATTGTGCGCCTTGGCTTTGCTCATAGGGATGACACTCAGGGAACTAAAATGTGACGCTTGTAACGCACAGCGCGGCATATTTAAAAGTAAAACCTTGTTAATTTAATTAAATTGTTTATGTATATGGGTTATGTTAGCTTATATTATTGATTTAAAAAGGTACCACGCGACAATTTAAAAAGTCATTTCAAACTGTCCAACCATAAAAACATAAAGCATTTTTGTAGAACCACATTGACCATTTGGGTATTTGCAATTGCATTTGCAGTGGCAGCTGTTAAAATTAAGAATGTGAGCAAGACTTCCAAATACGATTCGTCCGTTGCCAAGAATATAATGATTTGCACGGGGCCGGATAAGTCCAATCATAATTGTTTCATTTCCATTTGGAACATCATTCAGGGCGAAAAGAGCCCCACTCAGATGAACATATCGCTGCAACGCCATATGGCTCAATTCATGCCTTGGGGCTTGCCCTGAAACAATATGACAAGTTGCGCAAGCGTGACGCAAGATTCCATCATGATTGTCTGGTGCAGGAGTATGAGGAGGAAGTGATTATATGCAATCCTTTTCTCAACTGGACACCAACTGCTTCCCAAACACTATTTGTAAATGAGGTGTCCAGTTGCTGTGATGTCTCACATACATGCATTGTTTTAACTGCATCAATTTATGCATTTTTGTCGTCATAACTAAAATTTTGCAGACGGTTTTTAGTCCTGCACTCCATTTTTGTACTTTTTGCCTTGCTCTTTGAAAACCGACACAAGGAAAAAATGCCTGCACAATATCTCATAAAGAAATACATATTTACTGTTCGATAAGCTCAATTCGGTTCATCGATATGGCAACTCTCAAAATACCGTTAGTGAATTTCTTGGCTTTCTGCGAACCAAACATCAAAATAAGGCAAGGAAAAATTCCTTAAGCAATTTTTTAATATGGAATTTTACAGCTGAAGGAAAGTTCGAACGCCCTCCGTACTAGGCTTTAAAAATAAATTTTGTTTTGTTTTTAATGTTAGCGTTCCACAGTGGATCCGTCAGAGGCCAAAAATCAAAAATATAAAATTCAAAATTTCGAAATCAAATTGATGAGATTCATTTCTTGAAATAACTGGTTATTCGATAGAGTAGTTCATTTTTTTCCATTTCAATCGATCCAGTTCCAAATAGCGTCTAAAAAGCCTTAAATGAAACAGTTATATTTTTTTTTGTAAAACGCTTCACAGCGTATGTTGCAAAAAAGGCAAAAAAAAAAATAAAGACAAAATAATTTATTTAAGCAATATGAATATTGAAAACAGAGGTAATAACTTTATTTATTTGTAGTTTAAATAGTTTTTGTGTTGTGTGTTTATTTTGTAAAATATTTGTTTGTCAACCCCTTTACTTGTGTTTTCTCGTTCATCAAAATGATTTTCAGGTAAGCTTTTAGTTGATACCCCTCCAAAATCCTCCAAAGAGACTTTTTGTATAGTATTAGTTAAGCAATTTGGATTCTAAAACAGTTAAGTTTGGCTGCCATCTTCCGCCTCACTTAGTTCTAGAAGCTTCGGGAAAAAGTCTCTCTTGTTTACAGCCACGTTTTTTCGTTGTGTTCACGTGCTGTTGTAAGTGTGCTATTGTGTTGTTTTCTTCGTTCTCATGTTGTTGTCGTTGTGTTGTACCAAAGACATTAGAACATGAAGATGAGTAACGCCAAATGATATTTTTGCACACGATTTTTTGCTGCTGGCTTTTCAAAGTGGCTTTTCGCTCATTTGAATTTTTGTTCAAATGCCAGATAGAGAGCGTTCTAGAGCCAGCCGCTTTTTGTACGCATACAGCGACAGCCGACGACTGTAAGTGTGCACACGTATTCTCAAGCATTACTCACACAAGCAAGTAAACTCTATTTTTGGACACGCTAAAAAAGGCTGCACAGTGCAAAACCAATATATGGCCGTTCGGCATCTTAGAGATTATATTGGTCTTTGGTTGTACGTAGAAACGTGGCGTCTTGTCTGTTTTGGTATGTTTTCTTCAATTTGTTGGGTTCATTTTATATATGGGCATTTCCGCGGGTCGCGAACGTACGTTTGTACGCTTTTGATGTACAAAAAAGACTAAAAAAGACAGAAAACATAAACTATCCCCACTTTTCTTTTTGCGATTTGATAGCATTTTGTTAGCTCTGTGTTTAGTGCAAAGGACGGGGTTTATTGAGTTTTAGATTTCATAATAATAGCAATAAACAAGAGGTCGCGAACGTACGCGGAATAGAAGTCGACTTTTGGCTAAATTTATAAAAATAAAAATTTTTGAAAAAGGAAAAAAATTTTCAAAATTTTTTTTTTTTTTTTAAAAGGGTTTTTGTGAGTTTTTCTCCAGTGTTTACACATAAAAATATTTTGATTTAGTTTTTTTAAAATTAAATTTAATTTGCGGTCGCGAATTTAAAAGAGCAAGATACAAATTAACCGTTAATCGAACTTTTTTGGTCTCTATGCATTTTTTTCTTCATAATTGATTGCAATGAAGAGATTTTGTAAACATAGCATAAGTTTTGCATGTTAAATAATTAAATATAAAATTGTCATTAAATTTTATTTTTCGGTCCATTTGCTTATTTAAATAATCTTTTATTAGGCTCTTCATTTTACTGCGTGTGTTCTCGTATGCATTTGTTTGAACTTTAGTTAAGCATAAGCGGAACAGAACCTGAAAAATTCAAACAAGTAACAAAATATCGAAAAGGATCTACTAATAAAAGGTTACATACCGGATCCAACTAGCTTAAGCAAGTGCATTAGCTTTAGTTGCAAAAATATGGCCGAGTTTTGAAAAAATCATCGTACAAAAATTAAGGTTGTAAACCATTATGCAGCAAATATAGTTATCCGATTTTTACCAAAAGTTGAGTGAAAGCATATAATATTAATAATCGCTGAGTTTGGAGAGGTAAACACTAATAACAAAAAAATTTGTCTCAATAAGAGCACTATCGATTGCAATCGATTGTTTGAACATCGATAGTATTCCACCCACTCACCAATCCGCCCATAGTACTATCGAGATAATTTCCCCCACTTTTCAAATTCTATGTTTAATCACCAATTACCACCAACAAACTGCACAATAAATCCAACCACTTCCCATTTACATCCCACCCACATCCTCCAAAGCCACATTCCACCCACATCCACCACTTCCCACCAACGTCCCACCACTTCCGCCCACTTCCACCTACAAATCCACCCATATTCACCCACATCACGCACTTCCCATTTACCATCCCACTTCCCGCCCACTTTCCACCTACATCCCACCCACATTCCACCCACTTGCCACTCACATACCACACACTTCCCGCCCTCTTCCCGTCCGCTTCCCGCCCAAATCCCACCCACTTCCTGCCACATTTCACCCACTTTACATCCTTCCAAAACAACTTTCCACCCACTTCCCACCCACATCCCATTCACTTCACAGTGAGCATCCCGGCGATATTTCCAACATCGGAAAATTAAAAACAAAATAAATTCTCATTTTGACCTTACAGTCAGAGTTTCAAGCCAATCGGATGAAAAATAGTTTTTGCATGCAGAATTTTCCGGCCATTTCCCTCGTGGGCGGATTTTCCGACATTAAAAAATCACATCTTAAATTATTTCGTATTGTGTCCTTACAAACCAAATTTCAAGCTAATAGGATGAAACATAGTTCTTATTTTGCAGAATTTTCCGGGAATTTTCCAACCGTCAGGTCAAATTTTCCAACTTCGGAAAATCACATTTCAATATATTTCACCTACTTTCCTTTCAAACCGAGTTTCAAGCCAATCGGATGAAAAATAGTTTTTTCATGCAGAATTTTCCGGCCATTTCCCGGGGCGGATTTTCCGAATTGAAAAATCACATTTAAATTACGGCCTTACAAACCGGTTCCGGATGAATAGTTTTTTTCAGAATTTTCCGGGAATTTTTCGACCGTCAGGTCAAATTTTTCAACTTTGGAATATAACATAAATAAATAAACTAAATAAATAAACTATTTCGTATTCTATACTTACAAACCGAGTATCAAGCCAATCGTATGATAAATACTTTTCTGGATTCAGAATTTTCCGGCCATTTTCCTCGTGTGCGGATTTTCCAAAATCGGGAAAACACGTGTCAATTTATTTCGCGTACTATGCTTACAACTTATGTTTTGTTATGTGTATTTTTGAAAGTGAATTTGGCGGTAATCGCTGGCAACTAAAGTTTCGCCCATACAACCTTGACCACCCACTTTCCAGCGGGGTGAATTTTCCGGAAGATTGGTATGCAGTTGTTGTCGAATTTTCATATAGATCTTTGAAAATGAGTTTGAACTTGATCGGATAAAAACAAAAAAGTTTCATACAACAGTTTTTCGCGAATTTTTCACACTTGCCAACAGAATTTTCCGAAATCCGTTCTTAGAACTCACTTTCAGCATAAGATAAAACTAATGTGAAAATCTCATCTTCCTATCTTTTATGGTTTAGGCTGCGCGACGGTCACCAGTCAGGTTGAACTTTTTTATATATAAACAAACAATTACCCCTTCGCGCTTCGCTGCGCCTTCAACAGTATAGAACCAATGCACAGCGTAATCCCACCAATTTTCCACCCACATCCGTCCAACATCCCCCCAAAAAACCCCCCACTCCCCCCCAAACCCCCCCCCCACTTCCCACAAACCCCCCCCAACCCTCTAACTACCCACCACAATCCAAAAACTTAACATTCACTTACCACCCTTCCGTCCACACCTTTCCACCCACTTCCAAAACAACTTACCACCCACAACCCATTCACTCCCCAACCACTTCCCAGTGGGCATCCCGGCGTATTTCCAACATCGGAAAATAAAAACAAAAATTAATTCCGATTTTGACTTTACAAACCAAATTTCAAGCCAATCGGTTGAAAAATAGTTTTTTGCATGCAGAATTTCCCGGCCATTTTCCTCACGGGTGGATTTTCCGATATTGAAAATCACATTAAAATTATTTCGTATTTTGTCCTTACAAACCGAGTTTCAAGCCAATCGGATGAAAAATAGTTGTTATCATGCAGAATTTTCCGGGAATTTTCCGACCGTTGGGTCAAATTTTCCAACTTCGGAATATCACATTTCAAACTATTTCGTATTTTGTCCTTTCAAACCGAATTTCAAGCCAATCGGATGAAAAATAGTGTTTTGCATGCAGAATTTTCCGGCCATTTTCCTCACGGGCGGATTTTCCGATATTGAAAATCACATTAAAATTATTTCGTATTTTGTCCTTACAAACCGAGTTTCAAGCCAATCGGATGAAAAATAGTGTTTTTCATGCAAAATTTTCCGGGAATTTTCCGACCGTTTGGTAAAATTTTCCAACTTCGGAATATAACATTTCAAACTATTTCGTGTTCTGTCCTTTCAAACCGAGTTTCAAGCCAATCGGATGAAAAATAGATTTTTTTCATGCAGAGTTTTCCAGCCATTGTCCTCGTGGGCGAATTTTCCGACATTGAAAAATCACATTTCAAACTATTTCGTATTTTGTCCTTACAAACCGAGTTTCAAGCCAATCGGATGAAAAATAGTGTTTTTCATGCAAAATTTTCCGGAAATTTTCCGACCGTTGGGTCAAATTTTTCCAACTTCGGAAAATCTCATTTCAATTTATTTCACCTACCTTCCTTTCAAACCGCGTCTCAAGCCAATAGGATGAAAAATAGCTGTTTTCATGCAGAATTTTCCGGGAAATTTCCTCGTGGGCGGATTTTCCAAAATCGGGAAAACACGTGTCGAATTATTTCGCGTACTAAGCTTACAAATCAAGTTTCAAGTCAATCGGATGAAAAATAACATTTTTCCCATACAAACTTTTCCGACGCTTTTCCGACTTTTCCGGGTGGAATTTTCCAAAACCCCGTCTTAGTACGCACTTTCACCACCAACAGAAACTTCTGTGAAAATTACAGCCCTCTATCTCTTACCGTTTGGGCTGTGCGATGATTGCCAATCAGTGAATCAGTGAATCAGGACACTCTGTTTTATATATATAGAGACTAGCAAATATCCCGTCGCGCTTCGCTGCGCCTTCAACAGTATAGAACCAATGCACAGCGTAATCCCACCAATTTTCCACCCACATCCGTCCAACATCCCACCCACATACCACCCACTTCCCGCCCACATCCCACCCACTTCCCATCTACATCCCACCCACATCCCTCCAACTTCCCGCCACATTCCACTCACTTTACATTCACTTACCACCCACTTTCCACCCACTTCCAAAACAACTTACCACCCACAACCCATTCACTCCCCAACCACTTCCCAGTGGGCATCCCGGCGGTATTTCCAACATCGGAAAATAAAAACAAAAATTAATTCCGATTTTGACTTTACAAACCAAATTTCAAGCCAATCGGATGAAAAATAGTTTTTTGCATGCAGAATTTCCCGGCCATTTTCCTCACGGGCGGATTTTCCGATATTGAAAATCACATTAAAATTATTTCGTATTTTGTCCTTACAAACCGAGTTTCAAGCCAATCGGATGAAAAATAGTGTTTTTCATGCAAAATTTTCCGGGAATTTTCCGACCGTTTGGTAAAATTTTCCAACTTCGGAATATAACATTTCAAACTATTTCGTGTTCTGTCCTTTCACACCGAGTGTCAAGCCAATCGGATGAAAAATAGTGTTTTGCATGCAGAATTTTCCGGCCATTTTCCTCGTGGGCGGATTTTCCGACATTGAAAAATCACATTTCAAATTATTTTGTATTTTGTCCTTACAAACCGAGTTTCAAGCCAATCGGATGAAAAATAGTATATTTCATGCAGAATTTTCCGGGAATTTTCCGACCGTTGGGTCAAATTTTCCAACTTCGGAAAATCTCATTTCAATTTATTTCACCTACCTTCCTTTCAAACCGAGTTTCAAGCCAATCGGATGAAAAATAGATTTTTTCATGCAGAGTTTTCCAGCCATTTTCCTCGTGGGCGGATTTTCCGACATTGAAAAATCACATTTCAAATAATTTCGTATTTTGTCCTTACAAACCGAGTTTCAAGCCAATCGGATGAAAAATAGTGTTTTTCATGCAAAATTTTCCGGGAATTTTCCGACCGTTGGGTCAAATTTTCCAACTTCGGAAAATCACATTTCAATTCATTTCCCCTACTTTCCTTTCAAACCGAATTTCAAGCCAATAGGATGAAAAATAGTTGTTTTCATGCAGAATTTTCCGGGAATTTTCCTCGTGGGCGGATTTTCCAAAATCGGGAAAACACGTGTCGAATTATTTCGCGTACTAAGCCTTACAAATCAAGTTTCAAGTCAATCGGATGAAAAATGGCATTTTTCCCATACAAACTTTTCCGACGCTTTTCCGACTTTTCCGGGTGGAATTTTCCAAAACCCCGTCTTAGTACGCACTTTCACCACCAACAGAAACTCCTTTGTATAGGTACCATTTCGTTTGGGTGTGCGATGATTGCCAATCAGTGAATCAGTGAATAGTGAATAGTCAGTGAATCAGGACACTCTGTTTTATATATATAGAGATAATATTATAGGTAATTAAAAATGTAAAATAGGTGGATATTTTCCTAAAAAGAGACTAAAGAGTCAGATTCGGAGTGTAGTTCAGACACTAATTTTTTTTTCTGTTAAAAACGTTCGACTGGGGGCTTTTGGGAACACCCTCTTTTTGCATTCTGTATTTGCAAAGTCAAACGCTTTTACTATTTGCCCGAGCAGCAGGTCGGTTGTGTGTTTGTGGGTGTATGGAGTGGGAGGGTGTGAAGATGGTAAGAGGAACCTCTTTTAACCAACTGTAGCTTAACAGTAACTTGACAGTGACTTCACAGTAACTTGACAGAGACGTGACAGTAACTAATCAGTGATTTGAAAGTGATTCGACAGTGTCTGAACAATGACTAATCAGTGACTTTACAGTGATTTAAAAGTGACTTGACAGTGACATAACAGTCAAATTTACAAACAGACTTATGGTCGTAAAGGGCCTCGCTCGTACACCCTTTTTTTTTAAATCGGAAGAGTGGGTTTTAGTGGATTTTAATTTTTATTTTTTCGTGAACTTAAGCCCCAAGTCTTTTATTTTTTGTTTATGTTGGTTGTTTTGTTGCAGTGTATACTAAGCTTAAGGCCTGGCAAAGAAGACAATCAACCTGCACAACAAATTTATATAAATTTTGTAAACTACAAAAAACATACAAAATTTTGTCTTTTTGTACAATTACTGTCTTAATTGAGAATTATTTTCAGTAAAGTTTGTTTCCATTTTCTAAAAACTTATCCTTTGTTGGAAAATTCAATTTATTATGCCAAAAGCCACAGCTAGAAAATGTGAGGAAACCTCAATGTTCGATTGGAAAATTTCAACAAAATGGCAGGGCCAACAATAGATGGCTCCATTTCAGCAGACTGGTACTCGAATGTGCATACATACTTATCCTTGTACGGGTTTTATGGATTTTATTTTCCCTCTTTTTTTCTTTTTTTGTGTGCTGTTGTGTGTTTTTCATTGTGCAAACTTAATGATATGGGCCGAAGCTAGTGTCCACCTCGAATACCACAATGTGCACATTGTTGAGGCCAGCTCAATTCCACTCAGAGTTTTAGATAAAAAAAAAGAAAAACTCTGCAACTAGAGCTGAAGCTGAAGCAGCCAAGTGGTCTTGCCAATCTCTTAGAGATGCTTGAGATTTGCATGTGGCCCTCCCAATTTTGTTTGTTACATGAATTGTGGGTCGGGTGGGCAGCGTCGTCTGTCGTTTTTATCGTTCTGAATCCCAAGCATACTTGTTGTCGCTTCGTAAAATTTGATAATGCCCCAAATGCACCAGAATATTAGATGAATGCCTTGTATTGACGTTTATGCTCGTCCATGGGTTATTTGATAACAATTCAAATTGATATTTGTTACACACAGTTTGGTAATTGAATTGAAAATGGATTAGGCATTTGACAGAGCATGTGTCCACTCGTAATTGTGTGTGTCTACGTCAATGGATAAATTTGTATTCATATGCATTCAAGTATAAAAGATGTTATGTCTATCATTCGCTCCTGGAAACTGATTTTACAAAAATTAATTTAGACTCTGAGTTTTAGTCGGCTTAATCTGGTTCCGGTTCTCCGCTTTGTTCTACTAAAATAATTTCGTTTTGCGGTTATTGTCTTAGTTTGCACCTTAATGACCTCAAGCTTCCACATTTGGTTTGACTTCAAATCCATTTGCAATCCATCATTTTATCTGAAAGCATGCCATTTGTTTCCCAACCAAGGCCACAAACTGTGAAACATTCATTAGTGTTGGGAGGGAATCAAAGTTCATTATTACATGCTGCATGCTGCAATCAAACCGTTTCACTCTCACCCAATTCCGCACATGGCGTATACGCAATATAAATTCGTAATTGCATGAAACAGACCCATTGATCAACTTGCATGCCGCCTGCCTCCTCAGATGCACAGAGGCACTGAGGCACAAAAGACCAAGAAAATGAGCCATGAACACAGCACACATAAATCACTACCCAAAAAGGGTGCCAAGTGCCAAGTGCGGAGGACGGAGTGGGAAAGGGGGGACTCATCAACTAAATGCAAAGTTCCTCGAAGGCTGCTCCATTGGCTGAGCAAGTGCTGTGTAGTTACAAGAATAATTGACGACGACGATGGATAATGAGGGAAACACTCTTGCACATACACTCGTACAAGGCCCATGACAAGGCAACGCATCATCAAGTTGATGGAGACTGAATTAGTGTTGGAAGCGTGAGCGGATAACGGGGAATTTGTGGTGGATCATGAGATCCTTTGAGTCGAACACGATCTACACACAGCGCTAAAAGTCATATTCACAATGCACAACCTAATCCAAAACAAGAAGGCCAAGCCGAAGTTTTAATACCCTTGCAAATGTTTTAATACAACAGAGTTTAAAACAAACCATTTTTCTGATAAAACCCACTTTTCGACCGATAGTTCCTATGGCAGCTATAAGATATAGTCATCCGATCCGGTCGGTTCCGACATATTAGCAGTGTGCAGTAAAAAGAAGACTCTGTGCAAAGTTTCAGCTCGAAACTGAGAGACTAGTTTGCGTAGAAACAGACGGACAGACTGACGGACGGACGGACAAAGCTCAATCGTCTCAGCTCGTCGCCCTGATCAAGAATATATATAGTTTACAGGGTCGGAAATGAATATTTCTATGCGTTGCAAACTTCTGGGCAAAATTATAATACCCTTTGCAAGGGTATAAATATGTCATAAAATATATGTAGCGTTAGTGACAAGGATGCACGTGAACCCTTAAGTGAAGAGGCCCAGCCGTGGATCCACATCCTTAGATAAGTTAGATTTAAGAAATTTATTATTTAGAATAAAAGCAACAGTTCTCAAGAGAGCCAATTTAAATTAACTTATTTCTATCAGAGGGGGCCAAATGGAGAGGACAAAAAAGTTCGCTTGTGTTGGTGAACAAGAGAGCTCTCTTCAGACAACACGCGTTTTACTTGCAATGCAGTGCTCACCGATTCACACAACCATAACTTCGGCTCGTGTTTGCTTAAAATCACGACTGACTTCGGCTTATATGACCTGAAGGTGGCCGCCTCTGATTTCTATACATTTGCATTGCTCATTCTCTTCTTTCTTTATGGAAGAAAGTCATTGGAAAAGGGGGGAAGATGAAAAGAAGAGCTGAGAATAAGAAAAAAACTAGAAGAAGAGAAGAAAACTTCTTTTAATCTTAATTCGTTAGTATTTTCCTTTAAATAGAACCCTATTATTTTCTTTTCCCTCTTTAGTTTCTTAAAAAAACATAAGTGGAGAAATAAGTGAGAAACTGAACAGGGAAATAAGTATTAAAGAAGGAAAAGATAGAAGAGGGCAAGTAAAAAATGAATAAAAAGGAGATAAACTGATAATAGACAGGAAGAAAAGAGCAAAAAACAAAAAAAGTATCATACCAAGAAGAAGAACTGCAGATGATATTAGCACCGTGCTAATATCAGAAGAGTGGAAACTAAGAAGTGCTTTCTTCTGCACGACAAAAAGAAGAACAAATGTCATAAAGAAATCAAAAAGGAATTGTAAAGTATAAGAATAAAAAACTGGAATAAGGTGGAAAAACTTATAAGAAAAATTGAAATGAGAATAGAAGAAAAATAACTTAATAATAAGGAAGAAACAAGTAAGAAAGTCGGTCAAGCCCAAATGTTATATACTCTATACCTGCTGTAGCAGCTGAAAGCAGCGCTGCTGCTGTGTTGAATTGCCGAACTTTTTGGTACTTTAGTACCGTCCCAGCAAGAAATATAACTGGTAAATAAAACTGGTCAGTTAACTGTTAAAGCTATTCGTTAAACTACGAAATGTTTCTGGTCAGTTGTCTACTGTCAGGTGTGTACTGCTTCATGCTTAAGCTTTTGAGCGAGCTTAGAACTGAACTTTGAATGCAAGCAAAATTAGGATATATAGAATAAGGAATTTAATGTTTAGTACTCAGACAAACTAAATCGCTTTAGCTGGGTGTCAACTCCATATAAAAAAGGTCGACAGGCCTCTTACGCTCGGTGGAACTCAGACAAACTAAAATTTCCGTGCCTCAGCGTCGGAAAGCTCGGGGCGCCGCTTACTTGACAGACACAAACAGCTGATTCAATTCCGATGGGGTGGTAGCAGAAAAAATAGTTTGTAATTCATCCGACACCGACCCGTCAGAATGTCAGCAGCAAAAGCTCCACAAAAATCATCGATTGAACTATTTTAAAACCAATCGTAAGATTTGGCATTGCTCATTCCAAAAAAATCCTCCAAAAATCTCTAAATATTAGTCAAAGCAATTAACTAAATTTAAATGCAAGCAAATCAGCGCAGTGTAACCGTTTCACATTTGGTGGTATTTTGATGAAGGGTGGTATTTTGGCATTGAACAGTCACACTGCATCGTACGCTGGGTAACCCATCGGAAAGTAAAAAAATAAATAACGAAATATTTTTTATATATTACCTATAAAAAAAAATTCCTTCAATTCACATATAAACCCCTTTTTACATTAAAACAATTTAAACTCATCAATGTCAAATTTAGCTAGCGGAAAATTTATCTTATCTGAGTATAGGCCTTTAATAATGAAAAGAAGATCAAAATCAACATAAAGAAATGCAAGGGAAAGTGGAACGGAAGCAAGAACAAGAAACAGTGACATTTAAAACACCTGTCAAAACGAAATAAATTCGAGAGCAAGTTCCAAACTGAGAGAAAAACATCTTTCTCACTAAGACGAGACTTACACGATGAAGAAGTTATATCAGTAGGCGAGTTATACACGTGTGGTTCTATACATTTTGATTAACTAATCTAGTAGAATTCCTTTGATTTTCAAGCCTACTAGGAAAACTTCATGAAGTTTGCTTCATCGTGTAAATCCCGACTTATACAGACAGGTTAAGTGGGTACAACCACATACACAGCTCAGGGGTTTTTTGCACTTATGTTGCCTTGGAAGTTGGCTGCTGAATTGCAGTCGTAGTTGTTTGCAAACTAATGACCTCGAGCCGACTCAAACATCCGTTTCGTGATCACGCCTTCAGCTCAAGTCCAACCAGGCTCCATTCTCATTATCACCAAAACAGATGCAACAGCAGGCAGCCAGCACCCGGCAGCTGGCAACACTCAGACCTCATCCTTTTGGCAGCGCATTATAATCCTGCGGAAACACTTGAAAATGATGGATGGAAATTATCGTTTTCTGCAACGCATGCAAATGCGCTAAATTGCTTTCACATGATTAATGCTGCTGCTTTTCCACCAAAAGCAACCGCAGCAAATAGCCAAAAGCTTTTTCTTATTGTCATAACATAATTAATCCACCCCTTCCACCCCTCCCCGCAGTTGAGCTAAGCTTCATTTGAAATTCATATTTTAAATATTCGTCAGTCAATTAGAGAGCAAAGGACTCGACACCAAAAATTTGCATTCAACCGTAAAATTATCAAATTAATATTCCGCCCAAGAGAATGTGACGGAATCGAAATGATGGCGAAGAGAACACAAGGCGGAAGGGCAGAAGTGCCGTCCTGTCAGTGTCGTCCTGGGCCATAACTGTCAAGAAGTTTTTGTCAGTTCGCGCACATTTCGGCAAGTTGTCACGGTAAATACACGGAATTCAACTTGGTCGTTTTGGACAATCTGAAGCGACGTTTAAATATGCCGCAGCGAGGTGTGCGTACTAATTTTGCTAATTGGTAGCTAAAAGTTTAAGAATAAATTTTAATATAATTAAAATATATACATATTGGTGAGCATGGATGAAATCCTAGATTAACCAGAAGCTTTGGGTAAACTCTGGTTTCTGGTCTTTTCTTTATTTTTCTGCTCAAAACTTAAAGAAAGGCGGTTTGATTATATTTGAGGTTAGCATGCGCTGCCTGCTAATTTAATGTTAATATGCTAACATAAATGTTAATGCTCTGTTAATTGATGTAATGGGAAGGCCAGGGTAGTTAATCGGAATTGACAGTATAATTTTTGGGGTAATTTAAAATTTAATAACCATTACTACCATTACAACGAAAATTACTTCAATTACTTTGAGTTATCAATAATTAATTACAATTATTGAAATAATTGTTATGGTAATTATAATTTTTAATTAAGATTATTGTCAGACTTTATAATGGTAAAACTTTTAAATGATTTTTTTGAACACAACGTAAAATACACATTACTTCCACTCAGAGAAAAAATCAAGAGTTTCATACTTGGATTAAGATTGTTTGATGTTAGCAACACAGTAAAAATAAATATTTTTTATCCAATTTCTTGATGCGCGAATGAATTTCTAATACCGAATTTTTTCAAGCACGAGTTTCATCACTTGTTAATTATTATTTTAAGTCAGAACCTCGTAACTCAATGTATTTTTACTTATGTATAGATCCGAGTAAAAACCCCAAAGTTAGGCACGAAAAGTTTAAGAGCGCAAATGTTTTTGAAGTAGTAATGGGAAAAACACTACTTGATTTTATTTTTTTTAGGTGTTTTTAATATTGTTTCCTCACACTCGAAGTGATCAACATTAAAAGAACATCTGAAGTCTGACAACGACAATGTTTTGCTCTTAATAACCGATTGCGCTTTACCCCTTGTACACTGAGAGAAAATCAATAATTTTCGTTCTTAAATCAAGAGTTTTTAGTTTCGAAACTTCAATAAATATGAAAATTCATGATTTGAGAGCGGAGTTTCTTGATCGAAAAGCGTTTTTAAAAAATCCCTTAAATCTTGATTTCAAGAACGTTTTGGAAATGTTAAGCACGATTCTGGACTTTTTTAAGAACTTGTTATGTTATGTTGGCTAAGACCGATTTGCACATAAAATAAGAGCTGATCTTAATTAAAACATTTTTTTTTTCAAATCAAGAATTTCATTTCTGGTTTTTAACTTTTTAACGGTAAATTTTCAAGTTATGATCGAGATGATCTTAAAATACATTTTTTTGTCAAGAATTATATTTCTTTTTTTGAATTTTTAACGGTCAATTTCGAATTTAAGAACTATTCGTACTGAAAGGTAAAATTTTTAAGAGCGAATCGTTCTTAACAAATTAAATGACGAAACAGAATAAAATCAAGAGCGTTTTTTTAAGACCATTTCGTTTCCCTCTCTCATGAAGAACAAAACTGTAAGAGCGGTGTTAGCGCTCTTTTCTCGAACTTTGCTTACCCGACTGAAAGGCTTTTTGTTCTCTTCTTCTCAGCTTCGGCCTGCGATCGACTCGTATATGTGTAAATATCAAAATGTCTTCGTTTCCTGGGGGATGCAGTGACCATCTCTGCTACTAAACAGGGTTATCCAAGAAGACAGAGTGTCTCTCTCTAAAACACATTGATGCCTGACTTTGGCAATCATTCGGATTGAATTGCCGAATGTGGGACATGGCTGGGGAACTCTGCTCCTATAAAATTGAAGACGAGTTTGGCTAGAAGAATGAACAAGATCGTTTGTACTAAAATTAGTCGTTCTACTTTTTTCCTAGTGTACTTACTAAGTCTATTAATCACAAAATTTTCAAAGCCTTAAGATTATCAGAAATCTTACTGAAATCAGTAATTTACCGATTATCCTCCTGTTTTGGGCACACAACTCTTGGCCATTAATTACACTTACATTCCTACATTTGCACCACAAGTCCTGAACTGAAAACAACATTTGCCAGTTGCCTGCTGAGAGTGTCACATGTGTTTGCTTTTGTTTTTTTCATTTTGTTCTCTGGATTTGGTGTTTAATTGGATTTGCAGCTCAGCCGTTGGGTAGGAATATTTCATGTCGAAAATACCGCAGGCTGGCATCAGTCAAAACATTCAAGTGTAAATTTCACTTGAACTGATAATTTCACTCAATTTGTGTGCGCTGATGAGCAAAGTTTTCCCATTTGCATGAAGACTACGTGTGCCACCCCCTCGGCCCCAGTCCCCGCAAAGTTTTCATCTACTGCCGTTGATTTCTTTTTGTCCCTGTTCACATCTTCGTGCTCGTCGCCATCGCCATCGCCGACTGACTTGAAGGTGCCAATTAGGGATTTCCGCCTCAATTACTTTCGTGAAGCACACGAAAACCAAGTTTGTATGATTTTCGCATGACAAACTTAGGACTTACCCCCATACTGAGTGCCTGCTTCCTTTTTCCAAAGTATTTACTTCCTTTAAAATGTAATTGGAGCGCAGCGTCAAAAAAAAATCGCACTCGTAGTATACCATAGAGAGAAAAAAGTTGGTGTGCGTGCCAAGAAATTCGTTTGCATTTTACATGTTTCCATCAACCGAGAAGGCAAGAAAGAAATTTTCAGTAGTTTATGTGGCTTTCAAAGAATCACTGATGAGGGAATAGAATTCCTCGGGCTGAATAAGCAATTTCATGTTTATTTGTAAAATGGCTTAAAATTAGCATAGACCTCTTTTAGCTCCAAGCAGTAAAAATACAACAGAAGATTATATTCTAAGTTTTCGATTTTAAATAAACAATCTTGAATTAAGAGTGTTTATACTCGAGTTTAATGTGGAACCATCTTCAATTTTAAGATGGCATTATGCATCTAGCAAAAATCAATGAACGCCAAGCCTTTGATAGGCTGTGGCATGCATTCTCTCTACTAAAGGTATACAGAGTAACTAAGTTGGTGCAAAAGTATGTGGGAAGGAATCATTTTCGGCACTATAAAGAATATAAAGTCTTCATCAGCATCAAACAACGAGTCAATATAGTCATGTCCGTCTGCATGTCTGTATGAACGAAGAGATCTCAGAGATGGTAAGAGAAATAGATTTGACATATATGGGGCATGAACTTTCTAAATGCAGTAGGGAAAAGTGCAGCCTCGATGTTCTGAATGGAATGTTCATTATTAGGCATTTCAAAGGACAGGAAAAAAATAAATAAAACGCCAAATCAGCTTTAAGAAAATGTACCTAAAGTTAAAGAGGAGTAATCTAATTAAAGTAAAAGTATCAACGAGGAATAAACAAAATTGTTGAATAAAATACGAATTGATTTTAATTAATCTCTAAAATATTTAAAGCTTTTAAAATTTAACCCGACTATTCCTACAAAAACTATAGGATATAATCTTTCGATTGTGAAAAAAAATTTGTAAGTTAATAGTCTTAGCAAAGAATCGTATTGGCTTTTTTTTTAATGTTGGTAATCCGTGTAGATCACTAATCAGCCAGAATAAACGGGAGTTAAATCCAACAAATCCTGGGACAAATCTAAAGCCAATAGAAGAAAGAAGTCCAGTACAAGTGAGTGAGTCCACCCGGGGGCGTCAAAAAATGGCCAACCAAAAAAGCCAGAACGTCTGGGGCTGGATTACGATATGTTATTCCTTTTACAGGTCACTCGACAGCTCGTTCGATGATTAAATTGGACTTTACTGCTCCAGGCAAATAACCGCACGCAACAAGTTCCATTTCGCAAGTGTTTTAATTTGTCAATTAAAAAGGGACTTAGGCTTAAGATCACACGAATTGGCTCGTGAGAGTAATCAAAGATAACAATGTTAGATAAATGAGAGTGCGAGGGCGCATAGATAAGCGCTAAGATTCATTTCGTGGATTTAAGAGAATTTATTAATTTCATTTTTATACCCTGTTCCCATTTACATTTTACATTTATGTAACAGGGAGAAGGAAGCACCTCCGACCCCATAAAGTACATATATTCTTAATCAGCATCAACAGCCGAGTCGATTTAGTCATGTCCGTCTGTCCGTCTGTCAGAGACTGTAATAGATAGAGCCACAAGTTTTGGCATGTATGTAGGTGTATACTGTACCCACATCGAGTTTGTTTCAGATTGCGAAAATTCCTCCTCCTCCATCTTTAAACAGCGAAAATCTGTCTTCTTATCTGAATAAACGCGTCGATCTTACAGACTATAAGAGATAGAGCTACAAATTCTTGCATGTATGTAGGTTTACACCGTACCCATATAAAGTTTGCTCCAGGTTTGGCAAATTCCTCCTCCATCTTCTCCTAACCGCGAAAAACTGTCCGAGCTACAATTTTTAAGTTTGAACCTAGTGACTTAACATATATTCAGTGAGGCCCAACATCTATCTATTCTGTGTACCACAATGAGATCCGAGCAAAAACACCGAAGATATGTACATAAGTGCGCCTGCCCATTTATTGATATAAATTTAAAAATAAATGGAATTCGAAGCTATAGGAACCACATTACTTGGAACAGGGTATTTTGCTGTCGGGGCACTCGACCGCAACACTCTTACTTGTTAACTTAAGTTTAATTTCATGAAATGACTTAACACTATGTTCCAAAAAAAAAAAACAAGTGAAAAAATATTTTATTTATTATTTCTTCAAAAAAAAATATCCACTCAATATTTCTAACTTTTAAATTTTTATATAATACTTTAATACTCTTAAAAAGATTACATGAAAATTTTTTTACTACTGGGCTTCCCTAAATTAAAGCACGATATCTGGCCTTTACGCACCACAGTGCGGCGCCAAGCTGTCTAGATGACACATATATGTCAGGGACCAAACATCTTATTGTTTTAAAAGAATGATTATAATAAATATATTTTTATAAATATTTTTCAAAATTAAAAACTGTTAAAGAAAAATTTAATAAATTTATTTAAAGCTTGAATGTGGACTTTATTCGATTTGGGTCACTTACTAAGGACATGCACCAATCTTGTTAAAATTTCCTATGCACTTGTCGTAATAGGTGTTTGAGTAATATTTTTGAGTAAAAAAAATTAAAACTCGGACAAAAATCATTATATTTGATTTTTATTTATACAACTCAAATCATACGGAGGTTTCACAGAAATCTCTTCCAAACAAATTCCAAACAAAACAGAAAAGCTTCAAGTAAGTCTCGGTCGTACTTACTACACTTGTTGCGCTGTCTGCTTGTTAAACCAGCTGGCGCTCAAGCCGATATTCATGGATTTTGGTTTTGTAACTCACATTAAAGCCTATCAAATTCTCTTGCCTCGGAGCAAAGGGAACAAAGGCGTGCACACCACTAGTTTGAGCTTTATAATCTCCCAATGATCATAATTTAATCTTATAATTCTCGTTTCAAGGTTGTTCAATATTTTTTCCTGTTTGCTAGCTTTAAGAAAAAGCTTTTTAGACTTGATATTTGATTGATTTATTTTTTTTAGTTTAGAGTTTATCTATCGGGTTGAGGATATCATGCATTATAATACCTAAAGCTACGTGCACTGACAAATATTTTGACACATTTTTGGAAAATTTTGATAAAAATTTGGCAAAAGTGCCCAAATTTACGAAATTTTCGATTGGCTTGGTTTGATGGTAGATTTTTAGAACAATAATATCCTTACGCTATCATTCATGATTGAATTCTAGAAGCCGAAAAGCACCTTACTAGCAATCCATTAACATTTTAAAACATCAAATTAAACTCAACTCTCTTGCCTTACCGTTTGTCAACGTATTCTAAGGCATCGAAAGCACTTAGCCATATTGGCAGAGCAGCCAAATTAAAACCAAGTAAACCGAATGGAATGGCAAAGAAAAAAAGAGAAGAAGAATAAAATCATGTGACTTTAGCCTTTGACCCCCCACCCCGAAAAAACCAAACCGCTTAAGTGTAATTAAATTCGTACTCTCCTTGATTTGCTCATCAAATGGATTGATTTATGATGATGTCCTTGGCTGCTGCGGCCTTGTCTGACGAGGCATGACATAATAAATCGCTGTATCTGAGTGTCCTCTTTACTCATCCACTCACATGACTCTGCACAGATCAGAGATTTGGAAATTTCATTTCACAAAACTTTTCCGTCTTCGCATTTATTTATATTTATTATTTAATTTCATTCTTTGTTGAGTACTTTTTTTATGTTGTTTCGCTCTTCGACGTCTTTTTACGCTCGGCTTGGTCCTGTGTGTTGACGGCAAAGTTTAATTTTTTATTGTTGTTTGACTTTGTTAAATGATTTTTATTGCCTTTTCCACGTTGAAGAAGAAGATGACGCGGAAGAAGAGAAGCCTTTGTTGGAATTTAATAAAACTGGCGGGTGACCCCGTGGGATAGTATTGCACAATGCTAACCAATGCTCTGACAGTAGCTTGCCTTCAGATATATGAGAAGCCAATTTGTTTGCACACAGAGCGGAAGTTGTCAAATATTTCTTTAATTTAAGAAACAGAGCCAAGACCACAACAAAGTAAACACGAAAGAAAAGTCACCACATTAAATGGAAGGCTCTGAGCAGCCACTTGTTGTTGGTTCAACGAACTTTACCGTTTGCTGGCGCGGAAAAAGCTGAAAGAGGTGAAAAGAAAATTTAATTAGAAGATGCCAAAGTTAACCACATACTTCATAACTTTGATCATAAGAAGCTGATGAAAATGAAATTTAATTTTGCACATTTGTGAAGAAAATTTAATAAAACGTGTTTATACGTTTACAGGTGTTTGGTAGGAAAGGAGTGCCGGTAAAGGTTCAATGTAGTGCTCACACGTAGGTATACAATTATTATTTACTTAGACGAGTTGTTGAGGTTAAAAAAAATCAGGTTCAAATGGATGTAAGCTGCTTAAATTGGGTAACAAAAATATCTTTCTGATCCAAAATAATGTCATCAGAATGATCCTGAAAATGTTAAAATGATATTACTTCAATAGCAATTGAATTCAAAAAAACAAAAAGAGACGACATGCTCACTTTTGCAGTGACAGAGACAGACGAAACTTTACGAAAAACATACTGCAGAAAGCAGGCGATGCAAAATGTATATTAAATTAGGGTTCGTAAATAACACACACATATATACAATTAGGGTATTCACTTTGTTGAGCACATAGGCACTTGAGCAGTTTTGCCTGACTAGTATTGTGAGCAGCCCTCTGTGCACGAAATTTTGTGCACAACTACGTTTGAGATATGATTCGGCAGTAATCCATGGTTCATTCAAAGTTGCCGCTTTTTCCATACAATTTATATGAATGTTTGATCACACATTTGATTTTAGCTTGTACATATAACACTTATAGCACTAAGGTACAAGTGCCCGACTTTTCGTAGTCAGGGTCTGGGTCATGTGTGTTTCAACATGTTTTAAACAGTGTTTTGTACAACTTATGTCAGAATAACGAACACTGATAAATAACACTAGGCATTTTGAACAGTTCAAAATTAAATGTGTTTTAAACACATGCTTTGTGAACACAATAAAAAACATGTTTATTTACATTTTGAACATTTTACATTTCGACACACGAAAGCAATAACATTTTGAACACTGAAACTACAAAGTGAACTTCCCTTACAAAACATTAAATAAATATGCAAAAAACAATGCTTACTGTTTTGAACATTGTTTAGAACACGATGTTTATTAAGATAATCTAAGAAATATCCTAATAAAATGTTCGAAAATCACCTGCGTGATATTTTCGATCATGTCAATTTGATCTTAGTCATATCGAAGTTATATTGATATAAAAAAATGTGGAAATATATATTCTTGGTGTACAAAAATAAATACCAACAAATAAATACATAGAATACTACATATAATATTATAGAAACTGATAAGTTAGAATATGATTTACAAATGTAACTATATAATTAATTAAAAAAATATATAATGAGAACTGTGTAAAAAAACGCGTGAACGTTAGATTTTTTTGAATTGTATCAGGTTTCAGCTCTAACGTTCAGAACTTTTGTCGAGAGAGAGTGGGCGAGGAGAAATTATCAACAGCCCAAACGCGCTCGACTCAATAGCGATTACTCGTAAATTTCGCGCCAAAACTAGCGTCCTTTTTCACCTTAACTTAGTGTCATATTCACAAAGTGCAAAGTTTTACAAACACCATTTTTAAGAGTCAGAAAGTCAAGTTGAAAAAGAATTATACGAGTGAAAGACGAGAGTTCTGCGTTTGGAGCGTATGAAATTGAATTTAGGTGCTGAACCAAAGACGGGTTTGGCACCAATTTGGGATTTGTAGGCGACGAACCCATTTTTGCCAAGAGTTCGCTGGCAATTTATGGATTATGCATATCAAAACAAAACAAGAGAGATCCATTGAAGCGGCAAAATCGCTAACACGATATTCAGGGCGGAGTAACAACCCAAAAAAGATAGTAAAAAAGTGGTAACGAAGCAACCAAAAAAAAAATGCGAAGGCATATTCGAGGTCCGGTAAACAAGAAATGCACGACCTTTAATCCGAAAATTTATATAAATGTTAGACCCCAAGATAAAGTCCGAAAAAAGATCAGGTGTCAATATACCAGAAGTTAAGAAGTTAAGAGTCAAAGAACAACCCTTAGAAGAGCTAGATCCAACTAGCACATTAAAGCCGGCGGCCGACCGTCCCAAGGCGAACAAGGACAGCCCTTGGAAAAAGCTAGGCAAAATAATTCTAAAACGTCAATAAAACCAGGCAAGAAGACAGTTCTTTGAGAGACGGATCATCCGTCGGCCCGGGCAGAGGACAGAGACCCTCCAGCCCATAATATCAAAAAAGATTGTCGAAAACACGAAAACCAAACGTGTAGATACACAAACCAAAATGAAAAGTCGTGATAGCAACAGCAATAGCCCAAATCCATTATCGCAGATGCTTGGCCAGAGAAGGCTGCCGGCAACTACTCGTCCACCATCTGACGATAAACAATATAGAACACTTAAAAGATAGGAATTATGCACGATTCGGAGGGCTCTCATTTTCACCATAGAAAACGATTGTCCCAGACCGAATGATCTAGTTTTTAAAAACAGTAATATTCCCCAATTGGCTCCCCCGTTCCCGAAATACCTCCCAATTTTTTTTTTCAGCTCTTCCATTTTCGTTCTTTTCTGTCTTTTCAGTTATTAGTTTTTGTAGGTTGTTTTATTGTTTTGTACAAACAACAAAAATCCATGTTCGGTTTTTACTCGGTTGTGGTTTTCCGTAGGTATGCTTACATTTGAAATGTAAATTTTTTTTTTTAGAATCATATAAACCTCTTTTAATTTTGTTCATCCTTTTTCACCCTTTGCCTTAGTCCTCATAAGCCTTAGGCCCTGGACCACATTAATTTTCAGTATTTTAGTTAGTCTTGGAGTAGTCGCCCAAGGCTGAACCAAACTAGTAAAAACATGTGTTATCTTAAGTTTTCGTAGACAATAAATAGCTAAAAAAAAAACTAAGTTTTTAGTGGCCGAAGGTTAAAAGGGGTGAATAGCAAAGAACAAAAAGTGGAGTTAACCGGGCAATTGAGGGCGAGGAGTGAGATCTCAGTGAAAAAAAAAATCATTTAAAAATCGTAAGCCAGATAAAATTATAGTTTTCAAAAAGAAGAAAAAGAGAAAGAAACAGGTAAACAGAAGAGATGAGAGCAAGTTATAAAGAAGAGGAAAAGCAAGAGAGAAAAGAGAATTTAAAGGAAGAAAAAGTAAAGAAGTTGGAAATATAAATAAAAGATAAATAAGAAAAAGTAAATTTTTCACAACTAAGGAACGTTAAAAGAAAAAAATTTATCAAGTCAAAATATAAAAAAGCAAAAAAGTACCAAAAGAAAAAGAAAAAGTAAGGTAAAAAAAAAATATAGAGCAAATTTATTAATTAAAGAAAAAAAGGAATATTTATAAATTATTATTCTTAAAAAAATAGATTAAGAAAATAGCTAAAAATATATAATGGAGAAAAAAAGAGAGGAATATAATAATAATATGTACAATAAGTTCTAGCTTGTTGTACGTAAATTATTTAGTTCGATTAGGGTATCAATGTGGATATAATTTTTAAAAAGCTATTAACAATTGAAAACTAGAATATAGATATATTTCAAATCATTTCATATTGGAAAAGATAATTTTAATAATTGAAAATGTAGTTTTTATATCAAAATTGTATTTTATTGTTTTCAGACGATCTTAGAAACTACTAGCAGGTACCTGGCGTGCATTGCTAAGCCCCTTTAAAATTGAAAACCCAAAACGAAGAAGGAAAGCTTACTTTACAATTACCATCTAGCGAAATTCTCGGATTTTTAACATTTCGATCTTCACCATCCGTCCATTTTCCCGTTTTCATGATAATCTAAACCAAGGTTGCCCAGATTGAGCTTACGACCGCGTGAAATCAAATACTACTACTATAAATTTCTGTGGGTGTGTGTGCAAAGCGCTAGGGCCTCTGCAGGCAAAACTGGTGCCGACTACGCTAAGCAACTTTGTTGTTGCGTTCGAGCTTGCGAGAGACATCAGAGAGAGAAAAGAAAGATGCTGTTATTGCAGGTCTGAAAGCGACAAAAACAAAACACAGAAGCCGCAAATGAATTTGATTTTGCTTTATGTAGGCTTACGGCGGGCGCGAGATCTTAACGCGCTCCTTTTCGTTTCACAACAACAAATGCGTGACTTTTTATTAACTCATAAAATTTTTTAAATTTCGCGATTTTTCGGTCTGTTTGATCAACGCCTTTTACCCATCTTTATCTCAATCAGAACTCATACACTCGATTGACTGATAAGATCTTCGGTATAATCTAATTCCTAGTACATATGAATGCAGTTCATATTTATCTATCTATTTACCCATCCTCATGACAATCTAAACCCTTTTTGGATTTTTTGAAAATTTCACGATTTTTTTGTGCCGGTCCGGGACCGACACCTTCTCTTCAATTGCCAATTATAAAATCGTGATCATAATCTAAACTATTTATAAAATTTTGCAATTTTAGCCCGTTAATGTTTGATTCTTCGATCTGACCATTGCAATCTATCAAATCTTCATGATACCCAAAACTTATAAAAAGTAGCAAACTTCCAAATCTTTATGGTCATCTAAACTCACTACGCAATTTTGTAAATTTAGCGATTTTTTAGACAGTTCGTTTTACCGCTTGATCTAAACCTCCTATTTACTGGCCAGTTTACCCGTCTTCTTTGTTAATTTAAACTTCAATGAGAATTTTGGAAATTTCTCGATTTTTTGGCATGTAATTTGACAATTTCGCAATATATTTTAGACTGTTCAATCTAAACATTTTTTTTACAAAAATTTGACAAATTTCTCGGTTTTTGGTCTACATTTGCCATTTTCGAATTTTTTCGACCAAAAAGTAACCCCCGTCTTGATTGTAAATGTTCGCAAATTCACTGAAAACACTGTTAAAAATAATAGCTTGGAATATTTTTAGTGTTTTTATTATCGCCAAAAAAACTACAACTTTAACCTAGCTCTGAGGGGAAACCTTCCCGGGCAAGCGTCCACTCATACCCCTAAAGTTTTATCACAATCGGAAATTTCGCGGTTTTTTTTTTTACCATTTCCCGCCCATTTCTTACATTTGAAAACCATATAGGGCAAGCGTGCAACCAATCCCTCAAGTTTTATTATATTTTTGAACATTTTTAGTCCATTTTTTTTAACCAAGAAACCAGTTTTATCACAATCGGATCAACGGTTTAGGCAGGCATAACCGACAGAAAGACAAACAATCATTTTTATATATATATAAAATATTGATATTTCATATCGTACTGATATTTTCGAGCACATCAATTTGATCTGAGTCGAATATTTTATAGGTGTACAGAATCGCCCAATGTTTATTCAAAATTCTGTAGAGTCGGTTTAAAGCCTTAACCAAACTCACACCTTTTATTTTTGCCACATCCACCGCCTTAATGCTGCATTAATTAATTAGGATAATGAGGCTTTACACATACACACATAGTACGACTGTATATCCTTAGCGTAGCTTATGTCAAATGGGGATTAAGCATACCAACTGTCAATTACAGTCACAAGCACTGAGCGGACATCCCCATTGTGTGGAATGACAATGAACCAGTCAACTTTATAGAAGCCCTCAACAATTTGCAACTCACTTCGTTGAATTTGTGTCAACTGTAGCCTCTTTTTTTATTTATATGCATCTATATTTGTATGTATCTATTTCAAAATGCATCATCCAGTGTACGTTGCCAGGCAGTGCCTCCTTTCATTGTACGCATTGCGTCATTACGACAAGATACGCCCCATTGTTCAAAATGAAACAAAAGCCAAAACCCAAGCACTGCGACATTGTGCCTCTTTGGTCATAGTTTTAATCTCACTAATGGCAGCTGCGTTAGAGGATGGGAGCACGGCTGGAACTGAGTGAGAGGTGGTACATATGTATGGACAAGTATGCAGCTGAAAGGCCAAAAACTAGTGCTTGATGTCAACTGCAGTGAAAGGTCGTTCTGCCGCTGACAACAATTCAATTTAGTTGAGCTCTTTAAAAGACTCACATAACAAAAGCCTGGCATGCTGGTAGCATTCATTTTGAAATCGCTGTTTAATTTTTAATAAGAAGTGTACTTTTACTTCTTCAGCTTCTTAGCATGTCATAAGAATGAATTACGAACTGAATGAGCTCTATGGAGCCATTTCACTTGCTTTCTCACCGATTCACACATTTATAGGTTATGTAAAAAACACGAATGACCACGGCCACCGGCGGTTATGGGCTGGCTGGCCCTGCACTTAACCAACCAAGCGAATAATTCTACTTGTGAAAGATTTTGGAGTTCATATATTTTGAGAAAGTTTAAAAACTTGGTAACTGTGTAGGTAATATGGAAGGAGTCCGAACAGTATTGAATCGGTTGAAACGTAAATTAGAGACATACGATTCAGGGCTAAAGGGTTTTAGAATTATATAGTCCTTTAATATATACACTCAAATAAACCAATGACTTTGTACTTGAATAGTACGGTAAGTTCGCAAATACTTGATTCAAGTACAAAATCCTTATTTCAAGTACGTTTGTTTCAGTCCCTAAATACTTGCTTGAAGACTATTTCGGGATATTTAAAGTACATTTGGATCTATTAAAATATCTTTTTTATAATACTATAAGATTATTATGGTCTTAAGTTTTGTCCGATTTACTCCCAAAATAAATGCAAAATGTTCTTCATTGAAGTCAAATAAATTCTAAAGTCAACCTGAAAACATTTTAGAAGTACAATAATTCTTTAAAAAATAAGTACAGTGTTCTTGGTTTAAGCCTATCAAATTCTAAGCTTTTCCAATTTGTCATTGAAACATGGTCTCTGCATAATATCAAAATCCAAAGGAAATTTATAAACCAATGACCAAGATGTTTATACAGTAGGTCAGAAATCTACCCTCACTCCAGAACCAATGTGTTAGAACCAGAGAAAATTTCAAGAACAGATTCCATTAAAAATAATTAGCATTTTTTGTGGCACACTTTTTGGTGCTTACATTGTAATTCCAGAAATTTTGTACTTGAACTAAGTACAATCTTTTCTTAAATTTTTGGGCCAACTGTGTGTACGAAATGTTCATTAGTCAAGAACGTTTCTTCTCATTTGAATAATTTTAACAGTCGTATTTTTATTTTATAATGTTTTGTTCTTAATTTAAGTACATCCAAGAACAAAAAATACTTAAAATTTCAAGTGCAAAACGGTTTAAATTCAATCCCTAACGATGTAGAACTCTGCTGGTCGTTTTTTTCTAAGTGTACCTTTGTAGCTCTTATAATCTCTACTTTAAATCTGTACAAGAAAATGTGTGTGTAAGGGGTAGTCTCCGCAATGATAGCTAGAGTATCTGGCATGGTTTTCATACTCAAAAATTATATTATGTCATTATTATAATTAAACTTGTGCCAAAAATGTGTGTTTTTACGACTCTTTCATTTAATTTTGTGTTATTCTGTAGAACGGAATATTTTATGATAGATTTTGTTTTTGTACCTTTTTGTGTACAAAATTGTTTTCTAAAAAAATTGGAATTTGTATAAGTATATTTGTCCCTTTTGAAAATGTTTGCGATTTGAAACAACATGTGTGGTTTTTAAAGTTCAATATAGAGACGATCTAACTGGGACCGGCGAAAGCGAAATGCGTCACAGGTTGTGGCTTCGAGGAGTCGTGAAAGTAGCCAAGACATTACATATCGCAATGCAAATAATCGTCTACGCACAGCAAGGTCCCGTTCAGATCAACGAAATATTAATGCAACAACAACTGCAAATGAACGTAGGGAAATACAAAATCTACAAGGAGTTGCGTTTACGTACCATAGTGTCACCGATTGCGCTTCTCATAGGCATATTATGATTGGTCGAATGAACGAAGATTAAATTCATTTAGTAACCAGAGAAGCGCGTGGGTCTGCTCGTATATATATACTTATAAACAAAGGATTTAAACTATTTTCATTCCACAATTTCATTCAACTAAACGTACTTAGTGCTAACTCAACGTGCTGATTAATCTATATTCTTTATGTGGTCGGTGATGCTTTCTTTTACGCGTTACAAAAATCTGGACCTCCGTCTGCAAGTGTATAAAAAGCATTAAAGGACAGCAATTTCATTACTAAGTAGTCCCTCCAGATTTATACTGATTAAGAATAATTTCAGTACAGACCAGAACTGAAGTGAACGAAATGGGAATAAGTTGTATCTACAGTTGCCGCCTTCGACACACCGATAAGGTCAAGGTTCACCAACCAACAACCAAACCAACCAAGAAAGTTTAACTTTGCATGATGACGTTGACAAGCACTTAAAGCGCCGCGGTTAGTGTGCTGGCCTGCTGTGCGGGAGGTCGTGGGTTCGATCCCGTCTTGGAACATCTAATGAAAAGTTTTTTCTATCTTCATAGTTTTAACACATCCGGTCAGTTTCATCAGTTATGAGCTCCAGCTGTGAATTGACTAGACATAAAAAACTGATGGGCCTACCTGTAAACGAGGACAAGACGAAGTATCTAATATTAATCTACGCGCAGAGAGTATACTCGTTTTGAACAATCAGTTACAATTCTACGATTTAAACTATTGTATATATATGCTAGCATGTAACACGTTGCGCTTAGCTGAGCCGCAATCTGTTATATAGAAGTTTTGTAAGTGTATGTACTTGCATATGTATATAAATGTGACTCACTTAGTACTTTTGTGTACCCACAACCCATGCAAATGTCTATAAAATTCGCAAGGGACATAAAATACCAGAAACTTTTCGATTGCATTTTTGTCGCAAAAGTAGCTTTGATTGCTTTAAAAATAATTTATTGAGTCAATTGACTTTTGCAGCGGCAGTCTTTGCAAATAAAACGCACTGCAATCGAACTTACAATCGCCAGAGACACACACACACATACATACGCAGAGATTTGATTGTGTTGACTCTATGAAAGGAAGAGAAATCAACTTAAGTGCAGCAGAAGTAGTTGCCCTCCTTAGTTTTCGGTTCAATTTGGAATTTATTGCGGCTGGAGTTCGTTCACATGGCAAGTTAAAGCTACGGTTACATGATTCATTCACATGGACACACACAGACCACCACCACACATCCCTACTCAGTCCTAGAATTTGCTCATTTTGGCTTTAGAAGGACAACGGATCGAACGATAGTCCTGGCATGCCTTTGCCTTTGCAAAATGCAAACTGAGACACACACACACATACTCACACATGTCAATCCACTTTGATGAGGCCTAGTCAGTGAGTTGAAGATGGATCTGCTGGTATTGAACAGGCGAAGTAGTATCCACTGGGAGCTGGGAAAATAAAAATGTCTCTTTTTATTCATCTCGATTGACAGACGTTACTTCAGAATTTCAAATGTCGAGTGTGGTATTTTTTGCTACTATTATGCCAATCAATATAATTTGTGGGGGTTATACCACATCTGCCAGTGGTTGAAAAGCTCTTAAAGGTGACATAATGGTCTGGTCGGTTTGCAATGGAAATTAGCGAAATTAAAGGTAATTAGATAACTGAAGAAAAAGTTGAAAAGTTTTTAAGTAATTTAAATGGTTCTTTAATAATCAATAAACATCTCGGGTTTTTGGGCTTTCAATCACTTAAGAAGTTTCGGTCGCTTTGTAACTTGCTATGTCCTAAAGTTAGTCCTTTCTAATTGTGATGTTGCCACTTTACTAAAGCCTTTCCATAGTTCCTGTCTTACCTGGGGACTCTTTCTAAGAATTAATTTTCAAATATTTGTTCAGCAGTCAACATTTAATTATATCATTTAATAACAAGTGAACAAATCAACTTGCTTTTGTCCCAAGCACTTTCAATTATTGTTGACATGAACTCATATTAATTGTCATCCTGTTGGGGTAGATAAGCAATTTGTAGAGTATTTCCAATTATCGCTTGAAGGGCGTTTGGGCAATGTGAAATTAGCCAAATTATTGGAGTAAACAGGACGCAGAGCCGACAAGTCGTCGTCTTGTTTGCGCTTAAAATTTAATTTCACGCACAATTGAGTTCATGCATAATTCTGGTATCGGGGTGATAAATTATTGCTATTATTGCGCACACACACGGATATGATGAGGAGGTGGGACTGGGATGCCTGACCACAGCAGGAGCTGCAAAATAATGACCCTTCCTCGACTGCATCGTCGTCGTCATCGTCGTTGCGTTCATTAATTCGCTGCCATAAAACAGGCCGAGGGCATATTTTTGCTTTGCTTGCATTTGCATACTCGCAGGCATCGTTGGGGCACCTGTTACCCAGGACCTAACAGGACGACGCCTACAACACATGTCCGCTCATAATTAATGTGTAAATTGTAAAGCAGCGCTTCACCCATTCCGCTCCTTCCTTTCCACAATGTGGCCAGGTATGGCAACCAGCTCGACAACAGAACAAACCTGGCAGGAGCAGAAGCCGGAGCCTAGTAAGTACAAAAACAAGAACAACAACATCAATAAACAACAAGGATTCAAAACTTCTTTCAAAGGGGAGAAAATATAGTTGGACGTTGAACAAAACTTAATTGCATTTGGTTCACCTTGCACCAGGTGAAGCCCAAACAAAATCGATGCATTGCAAGAGCACAACATTTATTTGAATATAGTTAAATAAGTTTGGCAGATGGATTTTCTTTAAAAGTTCTTGCAAAAAATATTTCCAGAACCAGATCCTCTTTGACGATCGCCACAATTAGATGTAGATGAAGAGATGTATGATTCAGAGGTGCTGAATTTGCTCACTTAAATAAAAGTTACGAACTAGAGATTGCCGGGATTTGTGAAACATCTATATAAGTTCGACCGGCGACAGAGTAAGACTTTTTTAAAATTTTTTTCAAATTTTTTTCAAAAGGAATCATTTCCGACCATATAAAGTATATATATTCTTGATCAGCATCAACAGCCGAGTCGATATAGACATGTCCGTCTGTCCGTCCGTCTGTCTGTATGAACACCTAGATCTCAGAGATGGTAAGAGATAGAGGTTTGACATGTATGGGACAAATGCTTCTTTTATCTGCACGCAGATCAAGTTTGTTTCAAATTTTGGCCACGCCCCACACCGCCCCCGCAATTTAAAAAAAAAAACGTTATATCTCCTACAGTTTTGAAGATAGACGATTCGTACCTTCTAGAGTAATTAGTAATTAGCAAAATGAATCGATTTGCCGAAGAAATGATAAAGATCGGATGAGCGGTTCTCAAGTTAAGAGCAAAAATGTGAAAATTAGCAGAGTTAAAAAAGTGTTGCATACTTTCCAGATGTTCACCCTAAGAAACGCAGGAACACTGTTAAACATGTATTTTCATGAGTAACGGGTATATCGAAGTTGGTTAGAGCCGAATTTAACTTGCGCTCTCTTTTCATGAGTAACGGGTACATCGAAGACATCGGTTAAGTTTGGCTTAGATATTTCATTTCATTCATTTCACACATCTATTAAAAAAAAAAAAAAAAAAACAAACCGAAATACTTTGTGTATTTCTCGTCATTGGCGCCAGAACTATCACTGAACGAAGTTCAGATTCTGGCAACAGCCAAAGATATAAACGCAGTTTTAGCTAACAACGAAACATTGTCCACTCCTTCATAAAAAAACATGGTATACTTTCAGGCTGACTACTTCATATCAGAAAAGTCGGGGCTTGGATTTACAAATGTCAAATTCTCAAGTCTTTATTCGGCGCTTTGGTCGTATAAATAGTAATGAATACCATGGTTGGAGTGTGAATAAGCATAGAAGTCTGCTGATGAGGATTTGGGGACAAATCCGAAACAGTCTGTCCAGACATACCAATTGCTATTCCGATGTAATGTTGTGAGCTATCTCTGTTAAATTGTGTTGATTGCATTAAATTGTTATCAACCATTGACCTTGAGCCAGCGCTGTAAAAAGCACAAAAACTTTGACTAAAATCAATGCAGGTCACTAAAACCCTTATATGAATTTCTGAAAATAGATTCGAGTTCAGCACACGAGAATCATTTATAATCATCACCCTTCAAAATACTGGACCTTGTTTCCTAGTGTTATCACTAGTTGGCGCTGAAGGCACATTTTGCTTTTTAGTTCATTTCAACTACAGTTCGACTTATGGTGCAGTAGGCGGTCATTCCATTTGACAGCTCAGCATATGTTCTTTTTAATTTGTTTCGTTTTTCCAGTTGGTTTCCAAATTTCAATAGCACATATTTGGCCAATTTTCATGGTGAAGTTCACATGAATAGAATCACTTTTGAACTGTTATGAAATCTAAGTGCGAATGCAAAGCAGTCTTAATTAAATGAAAGATTGAGCCAAAATAATTTTTTATGTCATCTGAAATCAGGCGGTGTGTAAATTAGTGTGTAAAATTTTTTAGGTGTACTTTTTGATTTGTTTTTCTATTTTATTTATTACCTAACTACACTAGTTTACAAAAAAAAAAAAAAAAAATCACCCATTAGGAAATTTCTAGAAGTTTGGAAGGTGACTAAGAATCGTTTTTTTCGTGACTCCGTTTTTCCAATTTAGTTATGGTAGTCTAACATTAAGCCATATATATACGTGCGAAGAAGAAATAAAAGTCGAAATAATGAATGATTTCAACAAGTTAAACAGTTCAGATTAATTCAACAACCAAGTTCAAAAATTTAAGAAAAAGGGTACAGTACATATGTAGTAAGTACACTATTATGAGTGAGAAAAGCAGATAAATGGAAAGCGCAAAATATTAAAATCGGAAATAATTAAAAAGTTAAATTGAGTGTAGTAAATAAAAAATATTTTTTATTTTTTCAGAAAAATTTTAAAATTAGCAAGGGGAATATTATTTGAAACTCTTAAAAATTGTCGTGGAACTATTTGGCAATTTATATAAAAATGCTTTGAATATAAAATTGTTTATAATTGTACAAATTTTCAATGTAATTCAATTTGGGATGAATTACTTTTAACTAACTGTAATTATAAAACAAGAAAAAGAAAGCGTCTTTGACCCTATAAAGTAGGTATGTAATATCTTTATCAACAGCCGAGACTATAGAATCTTTCAATTTGTCTCTTTGAACGAAAGGAGCTAATGTCATTAAAACTTGTTATGTTCTGAAGTCTCCACTTAATGTTGCTGTACATTGCCAGGCGCATTCAGCTTCGATGTTAACGTGCCGCTGTAAACTCACCACCCTTGCTGTGACATACAGAGAGTAAAGCTACAAAACGGCCAACGACCGTTGTAGTCGTGTGGATTGTGAAGTTCAGCTGGGTGGGGTGGGTGGCAATGGCAATGTTATTGTATAAGACATGCCGTCAGGAAGTTTGAGGCTACTTTGTTGAACAATAAACCAAAGTCTGAATGTCTATTATTTTTGATAAATTTATACTAACGTCCAAACATTAATAAACATTATTAACATAACATTGGGATAACATATCCAAATGCATTCATTGCCATTTCGGTACAAGAAATTTAAGTTTTGCATGACTGATCCAACTGCATCATGGGACTTTATCCATTACGGGAATATTTTTGGTTTGCCTATGCTCATAAATCCAAGAGGTAGAAAATGCAAAAACATCATAAATAATTGTGAAAAATATCATAAATAAGAAAATTGAAAATTTTGCAATTTGGCAGCTTCGGCAGCTTTGGGCTCAGCCAATATATCAAATGGCATTTGCTTGCTAGCATAGATTGAACAAGAAACAATTTTGGTATTTTTTAATCTTGGTGTATCTTGATTTAATTTGGGGCAATAAAAATGCTAGAATTTGTGTTTTAATTCTCAATGGAAAGGAATTGAAGAGTTTCATTAGTCAATGCAATTTGTCTAAAATGCTTTATTAAGTTTAAATTATTCTTTAAATCTGGCATCTAATTCGTAACCATGTAAGCCAATTCATGATTTAAATTTTAAACTTAGATGAATGGGAAATCTAAAAAATGTCACAATGCCACAAAAAATATTAAAGAAGTCACAGGCAAGTCCTATACTACCTGCACTACACTCTGCTTTCTAAAGCTAAGTATTATTTATGGTTTAAGAGTAACAGAAAAAAACCAATAAATATTGTACATATTATCTTATCGAACTATAAAATCGTACACGCTTGTGGTCACACGCCCCAGAGTCTGCTTATATATAATATTCTTTAAGTTGATAAAATTTTTGATATGCAACACCTTTTGTCT